>JAVJIF010009622.1:0-164132 GCA_038442645.1 Agave tequilana
ACAACTTTGAAAGCATATGGTGTATGGATATGATCCACTACACAAACATGGTGAAATATCTATGTTTTTGACATTATGCACTAAACATGGTTTTGGATAAAACATGTAAACTTGAAAATCAAAAATCAAACATGTATTTTCTAAAATAGAAAATCTTTTGTAAAAACAAACTAAATCAAGAGTGTGTGTGTGTATATGTACTTGAGCAATCCACCAACTATTCTTTCCTTTACATTTTATTAAAAAAAAAAATCTTATAAAAATAAATCTAGACACAAGTCTTCATCTTCTTGAAGTCTTCACTTGAAGTCTTCTCATCTTCTTGACTTGGTCCAAACACGATTCATAGAGCTAGACTCCTCTTGAGTACTTGATGTGGTCTTGATGCACAAACTCTTGAATCAAACCGTGATAGCTCCAAAACTTGACTTTAAATCCTTTGTTGAAGCTATGCACCTACTAAGATCTTGATCATAAATCTGTCACTAATTAAACACAAGATCATTAGTACTATAACTACATGAGTTGATCATCATCAAAACTAGAGTGATGGGCCTCGGGCCAACAATCTCCCCTTTTTGATGATGACAAAACTCATGAAGTTATATATGCATGGATTAAAGTAAAGCTCCAAAGAAGCTCCCCCTTAGCTCATGCATAACACATAAACAAATAAATATAGCGATGAAGCACACAAACATGTATGCAAATGTATGGAGATAAACATGCTAACAAGCATAAAACAAAACAAATTCTTTTTCTCCTATTTGCAAAACAAAACATATATGCATAAACATAAATCTTTAACCACAAAACATGCATATAAATCCAAAATCTTTCTCCCCCTTTTTGTCAATAATCAACAAAGGGGTAAAGTAAAACAAAATCATCAAATTTTTCTCCCCCTTTTGTCCGAAACAAAGAACCAAAGAAGGGGTAAACCAAACAAATCAATAAATGGTTATATGCGATATACATTCATGAAGAGGAAGACGGTAAAGTAACTTCCCTACACATATACATTACATGAAAGAGGGATGACAAGCCCTAATTCACATAACGTATAATATGTAATGCATAAGAGGAGATGTGAAGCTCCCCCTACACACGTGTATCACATAAAGAAGAGTTGTCAAGCTCCTCAATATAAGATACACTCAACATGAATCTATATGTAGAAGAAGAGATGTTAAGCTCTCCTTGCATATAGGCAATACAAAACAAAACATTTTTTTTTGAATTTTTCTTTATTAAAATAAATTTTGAGATATCAAATAAACATATTGTTTTTTTTTTTTATACCAATTTAAAACATAATGCATAAGCTTTAAAAAATTTGAGGTAAGCTTAGCACAAACGAAGTTTGTGCTTTTAAACATGTAAATCGATTTTAACTTAAGTACAAAAAACAACTCATATATATGTATGAAAAATGAGTATACCAAATGAAATTGATACATACATATATAGAAACCAAAATATGAGTATATACAAAATAGAATCAAATTGATACCAATTGAAATGATTCAATGATACCAATTGAAACAATAATAGGATCATGTGTATATCTCATAAACATTGAAGAATAAATAATTAGTTAAATTATTTTTGAAAAACTAGTTAAAGATCCTTCAAAAACATGAAACTAAATCATATGTTTTTCATGAATCATACCAAGTACACAAAAATTGACACTCAAAATCGATGAAGCTCAAAAACATGTTCATGAAACAAGGTCATGACAAAAACAAATAAAGTGTGAGTGTACAAGAATCACGTGTTTAGCATTTTTCATGAAATAATCAATGAAACTCAAAACACAAATATCATTTTACCAAACAAATCATAAAAATTCATTTTTCATTAAAACAAAACAAACTTCTAGGTATATGTATGATTTATCTAAATCTAACAAATATACATACATATCCCAAACATAAAACGAGTCTATAATAGTATTTGCATGAAGGCAAGAGACTCAAAAAGGATATACATGTATATTTATTAGATTTGAATAAAAATGCATATACATGAAGTAAAAACACGAAAATGGCAAAACAAGTGTAAATGAGGAAATCATCAAAACTAGTATATATGTGCATATAGTGGGTACAAATGAGCGTGAAGTGCAAACATATACGAATCAATTTGTTCTCACTATTTGTACATGTATAAATCCAAGTTTTAATAAAAACTACATTTAAACTAGTATTTACCACATGAAGCACAAAACAAAAATGAACATGCTATATGATGTCAAAAATGAATAAGCATGTAAATAAACTAAGAGTTTAGAAATAGTTACCAACTAAGGAACTATGTTCCAAAACTCCAAACATGGTGGTTGTCCCACCAAACCTCCTTGATAGCGATGCATCTATAAATGTGTCCATCAAGTCCATGTGCATCCACCATCAAGGCACCATCCCTCTCACGTCGTGTGAGAGCCCTCACCTACATCAAAAACACACGGTGGGGGTTTTGGTACCCATTATCTTTTGGGTCCTTGGGGGTAGTCTTATAAGGAACCCAAAAATTTTTATTAGCAAAATTTAAAACATGCAACTTATCAAAACAAAATTTTTCTAAATGGCCTTTGCGGCCACAATGTGTACATTTGTACACCTTAGTATGCATATGTTTATGAGTGTGATCGTGGCGTGCAAATAGTGAATATGCAAGATGAGAATGATGTGCATGAACATGTGGAGTTCGTTTCTTTGAAAACATAGACTCCAATCTAGTGTGGTTAAATGCACATGTGCTCAAGGTAGAGCTCAAACTATTAATTTTATTTTTCAAAAGTTTAATCTCACTATCATCAATGGTGGCATGTAGAGAAAGGTGAGATATAGAGTCATTTTCTTTTTCTTAGAAACCTTTTCCTTTCTTTTTCAAAAATTTTTCTTTTCAAAGTAATGTTTTCTTGAAAAACGACTTCTTTTTGTTTTTCCACCAAAACAATTTTATTTTTCAAAATAGAGTTTCCTTCACAAAGATCATTAAATTAGAAAGCAAGGAAACATTCTCATTTTTCAAAAACATCATTCCTTTTTCAATGCATGCAACCTTATTTTCTAATGAATCTTTTTCATTAAGCATGCAATCAAATTTCTTTTTCAAATTTTATTATCTTTTCTTAGCATGTCATATTTTTCAAGTAATTGTTGACAAAAACAAGCAAGCTCATCATATGACATGTCATTTTCATCTACCTCGGATTCGGTAGTTACCTCAAGGGGGTATCCCCTTGGACCATATAGCACAAGTTGGAGACGTCACTTCCAACATCTGAATCGCTCCCGGCATAATATAGATCTTTTTCGCCAAGGGAGGTGATGATGTTCCAAGCTACAAAAGCCGAATCAACATTAGAAACCCTAAATAAATAATCATCATTTAGGGTAGACTTCAAAGCATAAAGGGCTTTTGCATTAGCCTCAAGATTCTTACCATTTAAACAATAATCATTAGTGATGGTAAGGTAAACATGAATGCCTAGGGCCTTGAGGTACAAAGACATCTTAACCTTCCAAATTTGGATGTTAAGAATGTCAAAGGTGGGTGGTGACATGAAGTCCATGGTATGTGTACAAATATTGTGATTAGCCTAAAAATGAGGATCTTTAACTCTAGGTTGTGAGACCCAAATTCAGAGCACTTGGCTCTGATACCAATTGTAAGTTCACCTAGAGGGGGTGAATAGGTGATGGCTAATCTAATGGTAACTTAATGCCAATTAATGCGGAAGTATAAACTATAATGACCTAAACAAAATCTTTAAACTAAACACCATGTATAACACAAGAGTGTTGCCGAATTCCCCGTGAAGGGCTCTGGACAAACTCCTCTAGATTCCCCTAGATAAGGGTTGAGGTGCCGCGTTGGCTCTCTGGTTAAATACAAGTGTTAGCAAACAACCCAAGCAAGTATATCAATATAGCACACAATGTATATCAAGCATGAAAAAGATAAACACAATATAAGCATGCAAGATATAGACAAGAGATAGAGAGAGAGTGAGCAATCGCAAACACAAGGGATTTGTTTCGAGGTTCGAGCACACTTGCTCTACATCCCCGCCTTCGACACACGAAGTATTTCCACTATAATCGATCCCAATGGATCACCCGGTGCCGCAACACCTACAAGCTCTCGGACTCTCTAGCCCGTACACACGCAAGCCCCACAAGCTCGGCGAGGCCGCACCTCAAACCAAGAGTTCGCACCCGAACTCGAAACAACCGCGAACGCACTCGTCCGCCTCCTCAAGAAACAAGAAAAGATCTCTTGGTGATCTAAACACTTTGATCACCAAAAAACACTCTCACTACAACACTCTATAGAATGAATAATCAATGGATAGCTCAAGTGTTTGTGTGAGAAAAACAAGGAAAGAGATGGTGGAGGAAAACTCAAAGAATCTCTTTAACACTCTTGATAAAAACTCCCCTTTTGATTGGAAGAATTAGCTCTCAATTTAGTGGGAAAAACTCTTTTAATGAAGTAGGGAAAAACTGGCTTAAAACCCACTAGAAAATCTTGTTAAAAAACAATGCCCAAACCCCCAAATTTATAGGGCTAGAAAAATTAGCCGTTGGGATTCTGTCAGGCCTGTCGGTCGACCGTCCGGCCGACCGGCCAACGGTCATATTTCAGACCGTTTGAGCCATCGGTCGACCGGTCGGTCGACCGAGCCAGGATACAGAGAGCAATCTCTCTGTCCGGTCGACCGCGCGGTCGGCCGGGGCCTTTCCAGAGAGCAGAGCTCTCTGGACGGTCGACCGGGTAGGTCGGCCGGCCATCCTGCAGAATTGGCGTGCACGTCTGTGCACGTCGGTCGACCCGGTCGGTCGACTGGCTGAAGCCAGTTCAGGTCTGAACTAGGGATTAAAAACTTAGTCTTTTGGCTCACATAAAAATCCCATAAAATACTGAAAAACATACAAAAATAGTTTTACCAATATACTTTGACAAACAAACATGCTTGCACAAAATCAAGGCATGTTATAAATGATTTGGACTATTTTGTAACTTGGAAATATTGGCTCAAAAGAAAACAGTATTTTCCAAAACTTGATTTTTCTAAAACTTGTTTTCCCAAAACTTCTCCAAATACAAAAACAAGATATTTAACAAACTTTGAAAGCATATGGTGTATGGATATGATCCACTACACAAACATGGTGAAATATCTATGTTTTTGATATTATGCACTAAACATGGTTTGGATAAAACATGTAAACTTGAAAACCAAAAATCAAACATGTATTTTCTAAAATAGAAAATCTTTTATAAAACAAACTAAATCAAGAGTGTGTGTGTGTATATGTACTTGAGCAATCCACCAACTATTCTATCCTTTACATTTTATCTAAAAATAAAATCTTATAAAAACAAACCTAGACACAAGTCTTCATCTTCTTGAAGTCTTCACTTGAAGCCTTCTCATTCTTGACTTGGTCCAAAACACGATCCATAGAGCTAGACTCTTCTGAGTACTTGATGCGGTCTGATGCACAAGCTCTTGAATCAAACGTGCTAGCTCCAAAACTTGACTTTAAATCCTTTGTTGAAGCTATACATCTACTAAGATCTTGATCATAAATCTGTCACTAATTAAACACAAGATCATTAGTACTATAACTACATGAGTTGATCATCATCAAAAACTGTTGGCCCAAAGGCCTATCACCCCAGTTTTGATGATGATCAACTCATGAAGTTATGTGTACTAACGATCTTGTGTTTAATTAGTGATAGATTCATTATCAAGATCTTAGTAGGTGCATAGCTCAACAAAGGATAAAATGTCAAGATTTGGAGCTAGCACGGTGTGATCCAAGGAGCTTTTGGATCAAGCTTGGACCAAGTCAAGAAGATGAGAAGCCTTCAAGGGAAGACTTCAAAAAGATGAAGACTTGTGTCTAGGAGTTTTGGATCAAGCTTGGACCAAGTCAAGAAGATGAGAAGCCTTCAAGGGAAGACTTCAAGAAGATGAAGACTTGTTTCTAGGTATAAGATTTTGTTTTGTTTTAGATAAAATGTAAAGGATAGATAGTTGGTGGATTGCTCAAGTACATATACACACACACTTGATAGAATTGTTTTCATAAAAGATTTTTTTAGTTTACAAAAGATTTTCATTTTGGAAAACATACTACTTTGGTTTTCGGTATTTCATTTACATATCTTTAAACCAAAACCAAGTTTAGAGCTTTATGACAAAAACATAAATATTTCATCATGATTGTGTAGTGGATCATATCCATACACACTATGCCTTAAAAGCATATCTTGTTTTTGTATTGATGAAGATTTGGAAAAATATGTTTTGGAAAATATTGTTTTGAAAAAAAACAGTTTTTATCATGAGCCAAATATTTTCAAGTTACAAAAATAGTCCAATCTTTTATATAACATGCCTTGATTTTGTGCAAGCATGTTTGTTTATCAAAGTATATTGGTTAAACTATTTTTGTAGATTTTTATGTATTTTATGGGATTTTATTTGAGCCAAAAAGACTAACTTTTTAATCCCAGAAAACTGTTTCAGGCTTCAGATAAGTCGACTTGCTCCCTATATAGTCGACTAATCCTGGAGTCGGCCGACCGGAACCGGCGACCGACGTGCACAAACGTGCACGCCTTTGTGTACTGGAGGACGGCCGACCGTGCCGGCCGACCGCTCCAGAGAGCTCTGCTCTCCGGAAAGTTCGGCCGACCGTACGGGTCGACCGACAGAGAGTTAGACTCTCAGCTCCAGTGGGTCGGTCGACCCGGCGGTCAACCGTGGCTCCAACGGGTCTGTTTTCGACGACCGTTGGCGGTCGACCGCACGGGTCAACCGGCAGCTCTGACAGACCCCCACGGCTATATTTTTCTGGCCTATAAATTTGGGGTTTGGTCATTGTTTTGAGCTAAGATTTTGGAGACTCTTAGAGCCAGTTTTTCCCATTCATTCCAGAGGTTTTCTCCACAAAATTAGAGCCAATACTTCCAATTAAAAGGAGAGTTTATCAAGAGTGTAAAAGAGATTTTCTTGAGTTTTCACCAAAGATTCTTTCCTTGTTTTTCTACACCACACTTGAGCCATCCATTGATTATTCATCCTATAGGTGTGTTGTAGTGAGATTGTTTTTAGGTGATCAAAGTGTTGTGATCACCAAAGACTTCATTTGTTCTTTGAGGAGGCGGAGAAGTGTGTTCGCGGTTGTTTAGGGTTCGGGTGCGAACTCTTTGTTGAGGTGCGGCCCGGCAAGCTTGTGGGGCTTGTGTGTGTACGGGACTAGGGAGTCCGAGGGCTTGTAGGTGTTGCGGCACCGAGGAGAGATCCATTGGGATCTTGCATAGTGGAAATCCTTCGTGTGTCGAAGGGGGATGTAGAGCAAGTGTGCTCGAACCTCGAAACATACCCTTGTGTTTGCGATTGCCATTTCTCTCTCTCTCTCTATCTCCTTGTTTATATCTTGCATTCAATTATTGTCTATCTTTATATGCTTGATATATCCTTGTGCTCATATTGATATACTTTCTTGGGATTGTTGACTAACACTTGTATTCAACCAAGAGAGCCAACGCGGCACCTCAAGCCATTCAAGGGGAATCTAGAGGAGTTAGTCCAGAGCCCTTCACGGGAATTCGGCTACACTCTTGTGTTATACATAGTGTTTAGTGTAAAAAGATTTAATTAGGTCATAATGTTTTAGCTTCCGCATTATTAGGCATTAAGTGACCATAAGATTAGCCACCACCTATTCACCCCCCTCTAGGTGAACCTTCAATTGGTATCAGAGCTTGGTACTCTGATTTAGGTCTAACAACCTAGAGTTAAAGATCCTCATTGTAGGCTAATCACAAGATTTGTACACACACCATGGAGTTCATGTCACACCCACTTTTGACATTCTTAACATCCAAATTTGGAAGGTTAATATGTCTTTGTACCTCAAGGCCTTAGGCATTCATGTATATCTTGCTACCACTAATGATTTATATGTTAATAATAGCAAGTATTTTGAGGCTAATGCAAAAGCCCTTCATGCTCTTAAATGTACCCTAAATGATGAATATCTTTCTAGGGTTTCTAATGTTGAATCGGCTTTGTAGCTTGGAACATCATCACCTCCCTTGGCGAAAAGGATCTATATTATGCCGGGAGTGATTCGGACGTTGGAAGCGACACCTCCAACGTGTGCTATATGGTCCAAGGGGATAACCCCTTGAGGTAAACTCTGAATCCGATGATGAAGACATGTCATATAATGAGCTTACTACCTTTGTCAACTTGTGCTTGAAAAATATGACATGCTTAAAAAGAAAAATAAAAATTTGAAAAAGAACATTGCTTGCATGCATAAAGAACATGGACTCATTTAGAAGTAACATTGCATGTTTAGAAAAAGATAACAAAAATTTGAAAAAGGATTTTGATTGCATGCTTAAAGAAAATGATTCTTTCAAATCTAAGATTGCATGCTTAGAAAAAGAAAATAAAGATTTGAAAAATGAGAATGTTTCCTTGCTTTCAAAATTGAATGATTTATGTGAAGGGAACACTACTTTGAAAAATAAAATTGATTTGGTGGAAAAACAAAGAGAAAGTGTTTGCAAGAAAATAACTCTTTGAAAAGAAATTTGTTGAAAAAGAAAAAGATTTTGTTTCACAAAAGAAAAAGAAAAATGATTCTTTATCTCATCATGCTTTACATGCCACCAATAATGAGATTAAAGATTTGAAAATAAAAAGGATGGTTTGAGTTCAACTTTGAACTCTTGTGCTTTTAATCATTCTAGGTTGGAGTCAATGTTTTCAAAGAAAACAAACTCCACACATCATGCACATCATAACCATGCATTTGCTTATGTTGCACAACATGATCACACTCCTACACATAAGCATACTAAGGTGTACACTTGTACACATTGTGGCCGCAAAGGCCATTTAGCAAAATATTGTTATGATAGATTAGATCATTTTAATTTGCTAAAAATAAGAATTTTTGGGTGCCTTACAACAAGACTAATCCCAAAGGACCCAAGAAAATATGGGTACCAAAACCCCCAACCATTTGCTTTTGATGTAGGTGAGGGCTCTCACAAAACGTGAGAGGATCGGTGCCTAGGTAGTGGATGCACTTGGACATGATGGACATACTTTTGGGATGCATCACTATCAAGGAGCTTTGGTGGGACAACCACCATGTTAGGAGCTTTGGAGTTGGTAACAATCTCTAAACTCCTACTTTTATGTACATGCTTTTAATTCATATATCATATAGCATGTTCATATTTTTGTGTGCTTCATGTGGTATTTACATGCTTAGATTTAGAATGTGTCAAACTTGCATTTATACACATATGAATAGTGAACTACAATGACTCATATATATTTGAACTTCATGCTCATTTGTATCCACTATATGCATATGTATAGACTAGTGTTGATGATTCTCTTTTATACATGTTTTGGCTATTTTTATGTTTTACTTCATGTATATGTATTATTAATTCAAATCTAATAAATATACATGTATACCTGTGAGTCTCTTGCCTTCATGCAAACATCATTAATAGACTCTTTTATATTTGGGATATGTATGTGTATTGTTAGTTTTGGATAAATCATACATATACCATGAAGATTAGTGTTTTTATGAAAAATGATTTTTCATGATTTGTTTGATAAAATAGGATTCTTGATCATTTTGAGCCTCAATGTCTTTTCATAAAAATGCTATTTACATGATCGTTTAACACTCACACTTTTTTTAAAATCATTTTGAGCCTTATAGACCATGAGTGCTTAAATTTTTGTATATCTAGTTATGTTTTATGAAAAACATATGATTTGATGATTTTGAAAGATCTTGAACTAGTTTTTCAAAAATTATTTTAACTAATTAATGGTTCTTCATTTGGTAGAGTTTTTCAAACAAAGCTTATTTTTCAAATCTATTTTTGAAAACCCCTACCATCTATGGGAGGATGGATGGGCGATTATGCTTTGTATGCTTCATTGAAAATCTTCTATCTTGAGCATATGAAGGGTGGTAGGTTATGAGATATACACTGATCTTATTGTTATGTCAATTGGTATCATTGAATTCTTTCAATTGGTATCTAAATTGATAATTTTTGTATATACTCATATTTTGTTTTCTTATATATGTATGTATCAATTTCAATCGGTATACTCATTTCATACATATATATGATTTCATGTGCTTAATTTTCAATTGGTTCACATTTTTAAAAAACACAAAGTTATGATGAAAAATAAAAATTTTGATCATTATGTTTACTATTGGTATCAAAATGCTTCAACTTCATATTTGTTAAATTTCAATTGGTATCAATATGTTTTATAATAATGATTATTTTCAATTAGGTA
Source organism: Agave tequilana (assembly GCA_038442645.1). Classification (NCBI taxonomy): domain Eukaryota; kingdom Viridiplantae; phylum Streptophyta; class Magnoliopsida; order Asparagales; family Asparagaceae; genus Agave; species Agave tequilana. Next base: position 10,394 of record JAVJIF010009622.1, read on the forward strand.
TCTAAAATTTGATTGTTTTACAAGAGCTCTGATACCTTTAAAAATTTTGTTTAAGAAAAAATTAATAAAAAAAAATGTTTTGATATGTATTTCCTATATGCAAGGAGAGCTTAACATCTCTTCTACATATAGATTCATGTTGAGTATATTATAAATTGAGGAGCTTGACAACTCTTCTTTATATGATATACGTGTGTAGGGGGAGCTTCACATCTCCTCTTATGCATTACATAATATGCGTTATGTGAATTAGGGCTTGTCATCCTTCTTCATGTAATGCATATGTGTAGGGAAGCTAACTTAGCGTCTTCCTCTTCATGAATGTATATCGCATATAAATCTTTATTGATTGATTTGTATTACCCCTTCTTGATCTCTTTGTTTTTGACAAAAAAAAGGGGGAGAAAAATTGTTTGATTTGATTTTACTTTGACCCCTTTGTTGATGATTGACAAAAAGGGGGAGAAAGATTTTGAGTTTATATGCAAGTTAGTAGAATTTATGTTTATATGCATATATGTTTTGTTTTGCAATGAATAGAGATAAGAACTTGATGAGTTTTATGATTATTTGACATGTTGATTTGCATACATGTCATTCATTTGCATACATGTTTATGAGCTTCATTGCGTATATTATTTTTTGTGTTATGCATGAGTTAAGGGGGAGCTTCCTTGAAGCTTTACTTTAATCCATGCATATATAACTTCATGTGTTTTGTCATCATCAAAAAGGGGGAGATTGTTGGCCCAAAGGCCTATCACCCTAGTTTTGATGATGATCAACTCATGAAGTTATGTGTACTAACGATTGTGTTTAATTAGTGATAGATTCATTATCAAGATATTAGTAGGTGCATAGCTCAACAAAGGATAAAATGTCAAGATTTGGAGCTAGCACGGTGTGATCCAAGGAGCTTTTGGATCAAGCTTGGACCAAGTCAAGAAGATGAGAAGCCTTCAAGGGAAGACTTCAAGAAGATGAAGACTTGTGTCTAGGAGCTTTTGGATCAAGCTTGGACCAAGTCAAGAAGATGAGAAGCCTTCAAGGGAAGACTTCAAGAAGATGAAGACTTGTGTCTAGGTATAAGATTTTGTTTTTGTTTTAGATAAAATGTAAATGATAGATAGTTGGTGGATTGCTCAGTATGTATAAACACACACTCTTGATAGAATTGTTTTCATAAAAGATTTTTTTAGTTTACAAAAGATTTTCATTTTGGAAACATACTACTTGGTTTTCGGTATTTCATTTACATATCTTTAAACCAAAACCAAGTTTAGAGCTTTATGACAAAAACATAGATATTTCATTATGATTGTGTAGTGGATCATATCCATACACACTATGCCTAAAAGTATATCTTGTTTTTGTATTGATGAAGATTTGGAAAAATATGTTTGGAAAATATTGTTTTGGAAAAAAACAGTTTTATCATGAGCCAAATATTTTCAAGTTACAAAAATAGTCCAATCTTTTATAACATGCCTTGATTTTGTGCAAGCATGTTTGTTTATCAAAGTATATTGGTTAAACTATTTTTGTAGATTTTTATGTATTCTATGGGATTTTATTTGAGCCAAAAAGACTAACTTTTTAATCCCAGAAAACTGTTTCAGGCTTCAGATAAGTCGACTTGCTCCCTATATAGTCGACTAATCCTGGAGTCAGCCGACCGGACCGGTCGACCGACGTGCACAAACGTGCACGCCTTTGTGTACTGGAGGACGGCCGACCATGCCGTCGACCGCTCCAGAGAGCTCTGCTCTCTGGAAAGTTCGGCCGACCGTACGGGTCGACCGACAGAGAGTTAGACTCTCAGCTCCAGTGGGTCGGTCGACCCGGCGGTCGACCGTGGCTCCAACGGTCGGATTTCTGACCATTGGCGGTCGACCGCACGGGTCGACCGGCAGCTCTGACAGACCCCAACGACTATATTTTTTCTGGCCTATAAATTTGGGGTTTGGTCATTATTTTGAGCTAAGATTTTAGAGACTCTTAGAGCCAGTTTTTCCCATTCATTCCTTTTCTCCACAAAATTAGAGCCAATACTTCCAATTAAAAGGATAGTTTATCAAGAGTGTAAAAGAGATTTTTTTTAGTTTTCACCAAAGATTCTTTCCTTGTTTTCTCACACCACACTTGAGCCATCCATTGATTATTCATCCTATAGGTGTGTTGTAGTGAGATGTTTTTAGGTGATCAAAGTGTTGTGATCACCAAAGACTTCATTTGTTCTTTGAGGAGGCGGACAAGTGTGTTCGCGGTTGTTTAGGGTTCGGGTGCGAACTCTTGTTTGGTGAGGTGCGGCTCGCAAGCTTGTGGGGCTTGCGTGTGTACGGGACTAGGGAGTCCGAGGGCTTGTAGGTGTTGCAGCACCGAGGAGAGATCCATTGGGATCTTGCATAGTGGAAATCCTTCGTGTGTCGAAGGCGGGATGTAGAGCAAGTGTGCTCGAACCTCGAAACATACCCTGTGTTTGCGATTGCCATTTTCTCTCTCTCTCTCTCTCTCTCTCTCTCTCTCTCTCCTGTTTATATCTTTCATTCAATTATTGTCTATCTTTATATGCTTGATATATCCTTGTGCTTATATTGATATACTTGCTTGGGATTGTTGACTAACACTTGTATTCAACCAAGAGAGCCACGCGGCACTCAACCCATTCAAGGGGATCTAGAGGAGTTAGTCCAGAGCCCTTCACGGGGAATTCAGCTACACTCTTGTGTTATACATAGTGTTTAGTATAAAAAGATTTAATTAGGTCATAATTGTTTTAGCTCCGCATTATTAGGCATTTAAGTGACCATTAGATAGCCACCACCTATTCACCCCCCCTCTAGGTGAACCTTCAAAACTAGAGTGATGGGCCTTCGGGCCAACAATATTCATTGGAGAAGAATTCAGGTTCTGACAGTTTCTTAATATGAATCTATCCTTATCTTCATTGGAGAAGAATTCAAGTTTTGGTAGTTTCCTAATATGGAGTTATCTCCCGTTTTGGTTTGGATACGAGTTTTATTTCTCTGAGGAGGTATTAATTTGAGTTCGTGTGTTGGACTAGAATCATCCTAGGTGCCTATATAAAACCCTTTGGGGGTGGCCTGTTGAAGGTGTGTCAAGAATTCAAGAGAAATTCTGTTATCCACCATTGAGAGTTGTGAGAGAGAGAGATCTCCTTGTAGCTCTTGTATTTTTTTCTCTGTTTTCAATAAAGATTTCTCCCCTCCTCCCCGTGGAGATAGACACATTGCCGAATCACGTTAAATCTTGTGTTCCTTAGATGTGTGATGACCGCTTGCTAGTGGTAGATCTTCTACACTTCTGCTTCCGCTGTTGAGTCTTCAACTCGGTGTTTCTCTGTTATTTGATCGGCGATAAATTATCAACAATCTCCGTAATGACCTGCAGATAATAGCTCAAGGCATGGACGAGGCACGGACGACTTAAGGCACAGAAGATTCACTAGGGCATGTTTAGTTTGCTGCAAGTGAAAGAAAAATGTGCAAGTAAAAAATGTGGAAGGAAAATGTGAAAGTGTCAGTGAGATATTGGGATTTGTGCAAGTTTTACGGTGTTAGTTATCATGTGAAAGTATAAATGGAAAAGTATACTATGTTTTATGGTGTTTGGCTAGTAATGTAGAAGTATAAGTGAAAAAATTGATCACAAAATTTACTGTTTAGTGATTTAAATAATATCGATATTATTAAATTAAAATTGCTATTAAAAAATTAAAAAATATAATAAATTTGTCATTAAATATTAAATAGTAATAAAAGAATTAACTAATAACACAAAATAATATAATATTAATATTAAACTAATAATAAAAATTTAAAATAATAAAAAAAGACTAATTAAAATAATTAAATATAAAATATTAAAATATTTTTAAAAATAATATTTTTAAATTTATAATATTAAAAAATTTATATTTAAAACATAAATATTAAAATATTAATTATTATTATTAGTAGTAAACATTTTATAAAATACTAAAATTAAATTAATTTAAAAAAATACTAATCACAATATTAAAAAATCATATTTTAATATCAAATATTTTAAATATTAACTGTGACACCCTGCAAATAGAAAAAATGAAAATGTAAAAGTGAGAAATGAGATTGGGAAAAAGTAAAAGTGAGGGTCTGCTTAGATGCATAAGGAAGTGAGGGAGTGGGAGGCCTCATTTCCCACTTCCATTGTCCATCCAAACACCGAAAAAGAAAAATGGAGAAAACCACTTTCCTTTTCTTTTTTTCCTTTCAACCCTCTTTTACACAACCATTTCTCACTTCCAAGGTGTTACAGTTAATTTTGTGGTCATGTAAATCTCATTTATAATAAATTGTAGCTCAAAACAGTTAATTTTGTGATAATGTAAATAATTCCCTTCCTCACTTTCCATTCCTAACCAAAACAGCCCGTGAGATCACTTGCCCTTTTACTATTGAAACAAACGGTGAAAGTGGGAAAAGAATTTTCTCACTTGCACTTTTTCCTCCTTTTCCTCAAAACAAACATGCCTCACAGCTAACACGAAAAAGAATCAAAGTTGAGAAGAAATAGGCTAATAGAGATAAACACATTGATGGTAGCCAAGAGTTGTATCTATAGATATTATCATTCAAGAACAACTGCCCATACTTTAAGATAGGCCTATCTATCAAACTTCATCTATTACCAGCATTTCATTGATCAGGTTAGACTTTGATGTCATTGATAAGATGTGATCTTCCTCATCTTGGCACCATCAAATTAAACAAGACATAAATAGATCCCTAACCAGCGACTAACAACTTGAAAATTTCTTAAAACAGAAATGCCTCTATATTAATGAACGTTAACAAATCAAATGCATAATCAAAATACTACAACGAACATGTATCACGTGTGTATATTATCAATTCAAACTTCAAACTTCCAATGTATGATAGTATTTCTTCTTCAACAGAAAAAGTGACTTAAAACAGCTAACAGATTGTTCAATCAAAACCCGGGGACAAAATCAGAAAGTACAAGTTGAAACAAATGCGCTCTAATAAGGTTAAAAAAGAAATTTTGTCCATAATTTTCACAAGTAAACCAATTTAACATGAAACACTACATCAAAGAAAGCACCTGACAAAACGAAATACATCAATATACAAAGGATTTTATTTCGTTATTTATTGAACACATTGCTTACAATCAAAATGATCTTGGCAAAATTTCTTCTACTATATATATAGATCTTTACATACTATCCACTCGTATGAACAGACCTTTTCACAACAAGTATACAAATTGACATCAACAATCAAGCCATTCCACCCATCTATTTTCACCCCCCACATGCTTAACCCTAAGAGAAGAACTGAAAGATATGGAAGCAAACCGCACCGAGCTCACGAATATCATCACATGAATAAAGGAATGCTCGAGTCATCTGAGGATGGCTGCAGTGCGCTGATCCTGATATTATACTCTTGGGAGCCCCAACCCGTTTCCAGAGCTTGATTCCGAGTTATCTGGAGAGGAGCCCTCTTCATAATAGGTGCTTCCGATATAATTCCCACACTTTCGGCATAACAACTTTGTTCTCTTCCTGAAAAGACCCCATGAGTTCTTGGAAGGAAGTATGGCAGGCATTTTCAGCTCATCAGTCTGAGAGAATCGGCTCTCATCTACAGAGTAAAAGGACACAACACCCTCTTGATTTCTTTTCTATACTTGGATCCAAGGTTGTTGTGTTTCTATTTGATGAGTGAGATTTAGAGCATACCCACAAGACCCACAACTGCAAGAGTGACAGGGACGTTATGACTTTAAGGATCAATTAAGGATTTGCTAAGAAAGAGAAAAGGATGAGATTAAGCAATTGCACTAGAAAGAGAGATGACCTGAATATTATATGGTGCAATCATCAAAGATAATAGCCTGGAATGCATATTTCCTTTTATGGATTCTAAGGGCCTTATATTTGGTCCCTACATCGAGTTTTTCTATAGATTGCCATCAAATATAATGATGAAGCACACATCTTGTCCATTAGTAATATGGGCTTAAAAGGTTGTTTGAGAATATAGGTCGTACCCTGGTGCAAGCAGGATTTGAATCGCAAACCTCTTGCCCACTGCCAAGAGATTTTACCATTGTACTACAGTGACACTTGCCGGTTTAAAAGGTTTAATCTACTCACCCATAACATTGTTGAACTGCCTAACATGCGAGTTTCAAAAAATGAGAAGTTAAATTAGCTGTCAGAAGCTGAAATTGGATCATGGGTCATCAAGTGCAGCTGATCTAGATGAAGTTAAAAGGTTTCTTTTCTCAAGTGTTAAGCCTAAATTAGGTGGAACAAAACCGAACTCCCATTAGAAAATGCATCTATTTTCTATGAGCAAAAGGAACAAAATACGAATTCCTGAGTGTTGAACAGCTCATCTTCAATACGTTAATAAAATAAAATACTTAGCATCCAATATAATGATCAAATCATGAAGATCACATCTTTCCTTATAAATTTGAGGGCTCAGAAAGTAAATTAAACTTGCACGGAACAAAGTTGAAATCCTTAAACTGCCTAATTTGAGCCTTTTCCCCTTAACCTAGTATGCACACATACATAATGATCAAGGTCGAGTCTTTCCTTTATAAGATTGATGGGTATTAAGAATTATGTCAAAAATTATTCTCATCCTGAGAATTGATTTGTGCAATTCTTAGATTTTCACTTTAAAAAGTAGCTTTTTCCCCTCTCTCAAATAGAAAAAACACCAATTAGCCAAAATAGCACCCATCATTGGGTCATAATGATCAAGACCCCATCTTTGCTTTTTTCCTTACATGGGTTCCAGGGATCAAACTCGATTTGCACATAAAACCTCAAAATCTTGACTTCATCAAACAAAGTAATCTCAGAGAGAAGGAGATTAAAAGGAATCCGTACCTGTAAACTACGTCTCTTTGCGAGGAGAAGTGCTCGAGAGTCGTTGGACCTCCATTAGCGTATCTATCTTGAAGAAGCATCGTCTTCCAGAGTGAGAAAGCGGGGAGAGAGAGAGAGAGAGAGAAACTTGAGAAGAAGAGTGATGCTGAGAGAGAAAGCGAGAGAGGAGAGAGAGCCATTCCACTTCGACATTTTGGGTCGTATTCTCTCAAAACCCGTTGGTCTACTCTCCTCTTTGGACCTAGGGATTGGACTTTTTAACTGACACAGTGACGTGGAGATTAAATGGCTGTTGAATACTGGGTGTGAATTTGGGTGCCCTTTTGAAGAGGGTTGCGCTTTTTTGGGCTGCTTAATGCGCTACAGTTACAAATAGATAAGAGGTGAAACCGGACAAGAATTTTACATTGTTATATCAATTAATTGTAAAGTTAAGAGGGTGGTCTTTGAGGTATCTTCTTGCTTTTTTTTAATTTAGATCGAGCTATGTTAGTTCTTTTCTAATATCACCCCCAAAATTTTGTTTGTTGATATACATCCAAAATCTCCATATGTGTTGTAATCAAAATTATTTAAGTTATTTCAAATATCTAAAGCACATATAATTTCCTGATTTTGATGACGGGTAGACCTGACCCTAATTTCAGAATCGGCGTTCATTCCTCCATATGAGGAACCGACACTGGCCGGTTCCGATTTTAAAACCGGCAGGTTCCGGTTCTGATCTGATTTCTTTTTCGGTTTCGATTCTTGAACCTTTCTACTTCGTCAAACACTAAATTTTATATATAAGAAAAATTAACAAAATAATTTAAAAAATAAAAAAGGGTCTTAAACTTAATCTTTACTATAATTAAGTTGCCTACGTATCTTCTTGGGGTTTAGAGGAATCATAACCACGTAGTTCTCTTACCTCAATGCACATACCTTACCTCAATCGCTTCTTTTAGCTTCGTTGATCGTTATTTCCATAAATTCTTCATTTTCTTTACGCACGATTTCTTATTGCCTTAACGCTGCTTTTGTCTAATCATCAAGACATGCTTGAGCCTCCACTAATTCGGGAGGACATACTCGAATGAGTTTGATCTAAAATACTTTCCCTTGCACTGAATGCTTGCTCCACAGCTACTGTTGATACCGACGTTGCTAAGATTTATTTAGCAATAATTATCATGATTGAGAATTGTGTTGAATACTCCTTCCATCATTGTAGGATTGAAAGTTTGATATCTTGAAAATCTTCACCAAACTTAAATGAAGTGATTAGATAACTATCAAGCTCGGAGTTCAAGCTTGATGAAGATCCTCGTGATATTTTGGCTATTTGCAATAATAGTTGTTACCCTCTATTAATTTTATAGGTATTCTCAATGTGACACTAGTTTGATCACGACGGGAGATATTAATACTTGAACTATAAATTCTACTATATTCATCATATAAGATATAAGTTTCTTTTTTAACTTCATTAAATGAAGCTTAAATATGTATATCCAATTTTAAAATTTCATAATAAGTAGACAAATATTTCATGCGATCCATCTAATTTACAATGTAGATCAAAAACACATGCAACTAAATAAATAAGTGAAATTATTTTAAAATATTCTAGCTATTTATTTTTCATTGATTGAATACATGCAAATAAATTCACATCGTTTGCATTTTCTTTCATCACACCAAAAATATTAATACCTCAATTAAAATAATATGTCGTAAGATAAAAAACACCAGATAAAGTGTAATTAAAATCATTAAAAAATTTAAGATATCAAAAATACTTTTACATGCATCCCATTTATGAGGATATAAATTAAATTTACTAATATTGTTAGCAATAAAATCATATAATAGTTCTTTATAAGCATTACTATCATTAAGTAATTCATAAGTTGAATTCCAATAGGTTGGAATATTCTGTGGAAATCATTTGGACCTTATACTTTTCGATTTAAAATATTTTACTCATTCTTTCATTATTTGTGGATATGTTAATAAAGAGTGAAGTACGTGACTAATAGATTTATATAATTTTTTAGTTATTTTAAATCATCTTGCACACATAAATTTAAACATGAAAAGCACTCTTTGATAAAAAATTTACCCCCAAGTACAAATTTACAAACTTTTTCTTATTCAGAGATAGATGTAGTATTAGCAGATGCATTATCAAAATCTATTACAAAAATCTTATTAATCAAATCATGTTCTTCCATAACTACTTTTATCAATCTATAAATGGTAGAAGCAATATGTATGACAACCCAATTTTAAAACTCTTATTAATACCTTAATTTCAGTTAATGAGATAATACCAGGTCATAAGAACCGATAACTATAATACTCGAATTATTTTAATCATGAATTAGTGTTACAGAATGTTTAACTTTGAATTTATACTATTATAATTTATTCGATTATCCATATGATTATAATTTTGGTAAGATTCAGTGAGAATTTGAAGTAAATAAATTTCTCATGATTTGTGAATATATTATTAATTGTGTTAAATGAATGAATATATATGTATATACAAGTGTATATACATGTATGTACATAATTACCTATATAAATATATACACGATTGTATACATGAACCATACTTCGCTAAAATTGTTTATACCAACCAATTAATCTAGTACATTTAGTGGGGAGAAGAAATATAAAAGAGTGGCGATGTATGGGGGTTGGGGGTGTGTGTGTGTCTGTGTACACACGCGCGCGCGCGCATATATACAACTATGTATACATGTAGGTATACATTTGGGTTATATTAAACTAAATACCAAAATAAAGTAATATATGGGTGGGATGTAAGGTGACAAGACTTAGGAGCATATGGGAAAGAGAAGTGGAGAGCTGTCATGCTAAGGATTTATTGGTGAAAAATATATAAGGGTTAATATGAAATAAAAACCTCATTTTCTTTCTTCCCATCTCTCTCTCTCCTACTCACTTTCCCACCCACTCCCATACATCTTCCCTTTCTCCTTGAGGTTTGGCCGGTCAAGCCAAGAGTGCGACCAGGGACTGACTAGCGGCGGAGGAGGAAGCCGCCGACAGTGGCCTAAGGGAGCGGTAGCAGACCCCCTCCCTCTCTTTGCTCTCTCCTTCTCACACACTCTCTTTCTTGTTCTCTCTCTGCCCTCGCTTCTCTGTCTCGCTGGCCGGAGCAGAGGTGGTAGGGGATCGAGCGGCATAGAGCCAAGCAGGGCGGCGAGGCAGCAGCGGCGGCCAAAGGCAGCACTCACCCTCCCTCTTCTCTCTCTTTCCCTATTTATATCTTTCTCTCTCTTTCGGGTCTGATAGGGGACCAGATGGAGGCGGTGACCAGGCGGCGGTGGGGTCCAGGCCAGCAGCGGATCACAACAGCTCGAGGTGCTCTGCTGCAAATGGGTTAAAATTTATATTAGATTTGGATTCAAACTTGACCCAAACCCGACCCGAAAACTAAAGAGAAGTAAAATTTTGTTCAACCCCCTGATGAGAAAAATTATTACATTTTGAACCTTTGAAAAATTACAGATAGACATTTATTATTTATAATTCTGTTATCGGTTTTGGATTCCGGTGATATCTTAGCCATCTGGAGTCAGATTCGGATGATTCTCAAGCCGTTGTAATCGTGAAAACGAGATCTACACTTCTATAGTGTCAGTGCATGCCTAGATGTTCTGAAAACTAACAGAATTAGAGGTGAGTGGGGTTTCCATGTCATGCTAGATATTGGTCATTACAAGTTATTGTCATGTATATCATGCTCGGTTGGTCATATAAACATGATTAAAGCAGATTGTTTATGATCATTAAATTAAATTATCCAGATGAAATATTGCAACTTTTATGAATGAACTTTAACAACTATATTACTAATTCTAGAAGAATTGATAAAATTGCATAAGTAGTATATGAATAAGAAAATCGGATTACTATGAGTAAAATAAGCATGATATGATTGTTTTGATTGATATGTCTGACTTCTTTTGTTGAACTTTTGATAGGATATATGATTTGCTTTTATGTGATACATTTTATGTATGTGTATACCATGGAGGAAAGCGCCGGGCGGGAGCCAGTAAGAGGGGATTTTGATGTAGTATCAGGGAAGACTCCTTATTACAGAGGAGGTACTGCAAAAATTTTTTATAGGTCATTTGTAAATCACCTAGAGGGGTGAATCGGTGACAAGCTAATCTAATGCAAAACAAATGCGAAGTTAAAACTAATTATGCAAACTAACACTATTATGCTAAACACACCAAGTATAACTAAAGAGTGTAACCGAATTTCCTATGAAGGGCTCTGGACTATCATGATTCCTCTAAATTAAGAGTTGAGGTGCCACTATGGCTCTCTTGATTGAATACAAGTGTAAGCAAATAATCCCAAGCATATATCAATTAAGCACAAATATATCAAGCATATAAAGAGATAAACAATATAAGTTTGTAAGATATATGAACACAAGTGAGAGGGAGAGAGAGATGAGCAATCGCAAATACGAGAGAATTATTTTGAGGTTCAGCACACTTGCTCTACGTCCCCGCCTTCAACACTATGAATAATTTTCACTAAAATTGATCCTGCAAGACCACTCGATGCCGCAACACCTACAATGAGCTCCCTTAAGACCCGCAAGTCCCTTACTTGTTCCTGCAAGAGCAACACACGCGAACCCGTAAGCTCGCCGAGACAGCAACCTCTGCAACTTTTCAAATACAGGGGATGGAACACTTGTGATCACTTCTCTTGATCACAAAAATAAACTCTCTCACAACAAAGATCCTAGAGGATGAATATAGCAATGGAAAGCTCAAGCTTGTGTGAGATAAACTAGATAGATGTTGTGGTGGAAAACTCAAGAAATCTCTTTTAAAAACTCAAGAAAAGCACTCTTTATAAGCACTCTTTTGATATGAAAGTTTAGCCCAAAAACTTGTTGAAAAACTTCTGTTAGAGATGAAAAATGGCTCTTAAAAAACTCTCCAAAAATCTTATATAAAACTAGTTAAAACAGCCCCCTTTTATAGAGCTACAAAAAAATTAGTTGTTGGGACAAATCCCCAGGCCAGATGACATGTCAGTCGACCGGCTAGTCGACCGGCCAACGATTATATTTATGACCATTGGGGTTGTCGGTCGATCGCACCTAGGTCTTGACCTGTCGATCAACCGGTCAGTCGACCGAGGCAAGAACAGAGAGTAAAGCTCTCTGGCCGGTCGATCGCTCGGTCGATTAGGGCCAGATCCAGAGACTAAACTCTTTGGATCGGTCGACCAGCCCTCAAGCCGGGGCTTGTGCACGTCTCTGTGCACATCAATCGTCTGCTCGGTTGATCGACTTCTGGTTCGGTCGACCGCCAGAAGGCCAGGTCAGGGATTATTAGGGATTAAAAGCTTAGTCTTTCAATATCCTATAAAATCCCATAAAATCATGTAAAATTCACAAAATAAGTTCATTGAAATACTTTGAAACCCAAATATGTGTGATCAAAAATCAACACATATCACAAACAAGTTGAACTATTTTTGAGGTATAGAAATTCATGTTGGCTCAAAGGCCCATCACTCTAGTTTTGATGATGATTAACTCATGTAGTTATAGTACTAATGATCTTGTATTTATATAGTTTCAGATATACTATCAAGATCGTAGTAGGTACTTAGCTTCAACAAAGGAGTTTTAAAACTAACACATGTAGATTCTAGAGTTCGCGCATCAAGATCGCATCTACCACTCGGTTGGAGTCAAGCTCTTTGGATCGTGTTTGGATCGGGTCGTCTTGAAGATGAGGATCAAGAAGAAGACTTTGGTTTGTGTTTAGATCTTGTGTAAGATAAATAGTGTTGATATGCTCAAGTTCACACACACACAAGTTCAATATGTTTTGTTTTCGGTTTAACCGGTTTTGGATTTTATATAGACATATATATGATTTCATGAATAGATAGAATCAAAACAAGTTTATATGGTTTAATGTATATTAGATTTCATCTATATACATATGTACTTCATATATTTAAAAAAACTTATTTTGATGGTCAATTTCATGTGTTTAGAGTTTTGTAATAACAAAACCTATTTTTGGATTTCATGTCAGAAACATAGATATATAATTTACATGTGTATTGAATACTATCTATATACAATTTGCTTTGAAAGAGCTTAAATATCTTGTTTTTGTATTTATACAAGTTTGGGAAAAGTCGGATTTCCATTTCAAAATTTTGGTTTTAGGAAATACAGTTTTTGTGTTTAAGCCTAATTTCTATATCACAAAAATAGTTCAAATAGTTTGTAATATGTGTTGACCAAAAATATGTGTTGATTTTGGTCACACATATTTGTTATTCAAATTTCTAATAAGAACTTATTTTTGTGAAATTTATAGGATTTTATGAGATTTTATTGGAGTTAAAATGTTTAAGTTTCAAGTTTTGAAATATCCCAGCCAGATCTGCTGGCGGTCGACTAGACGGTCGACTGGACCAGTGGTTAGTCGACCGTACCAGTCGACCGTCGATTGAACCAGTCGACCGATGTCTACAAGGACGTGCACATGGCCAGCCTACAAGGCTGATCGACCGGGCAGTCGACCGACTATAACCACTCATGTCTCAGGTGGTGCCGGTCAACTGGGCGGTCGACCGACAGGCTGTGTGCCTTGTGGATAGTCGCCCGAGAGGTCGACTAGCAGTGCCTAATGGTCAAAATTTTGACCGTTGGCTGGTCGACTGACCGGTTGACCGGAAGGCCATTTCTGACCTTTCAGGCTGCCAACGACTATATTTGTCCCAACCCTATATAAAGGGGTTTTGGGGGCTATTTTCTGCAAGATCTTTAGAGAGTTTTTTTCCATCTTCTAAGAGTTTTGCAGCAAATTTAAAAAGAGTTTTTGTGACAAAAATATTTATTTTTATTTGTTTTCAAGGGTTCAAAGATGGAGATAATATTTTGACAAATTGTTCAATGGTAGTTCTACTCAAGACTTGGATGACCTTGCCATTTAGTGTCAGGATATGAACCATAATTATATGCACAGAATTAGCGAATCTGAAGTTAAAGAGGCCTTAAAGAGGATGAAGTCAAGAAAAGCTGTTGGCCCGGATAGAATTTCTATTGAGGTATGGAGATGCTTAGGAGAGGTGGGCGTGAGATGGCTGACAAACCTCTTTAATAAGATCTGGCTAACTAAAAAGATGCCAAATGAGTGGAGGAAGAGTATCTTAGTACCTCTCTATAAGAACAAGGGTGATATCCAGAGTTGTTCAAACTATCGTAGAATAAAACTCATATGTCACACCATGAAGCTTTGGGAAAGGGTAATTGAACACAAGTTAAGGCAGAATGTCACTATATCAGAGAACCAGTTTGGGTTCATGCCGGGTGATCAACGACAGAGGCTATTCATTTGCTTCGTCAACTTATAGAGCGATTTTGAGAGAGGAAGAGAAATTTACATATGGTCTTTATTGATTTAGAAAAAACTTATAATAAGGTGCCAAGAGAGGTATTATGGTGGACATTGATGAAAAAGAGAGTCCCCATCAAATATATTGACATAATCAAGGATATGTATGATGGAGTAGTGGCAAATGTCAGAACTTGTGGAGGCATAACAAGTGATTTTCTATCACAATTGGATTGCATCAAGATCTGCATTGAGTCTATTCTTATTTGCCATAGTGATGGATGAGCTTACTAGAGCTATTCAGGATGAGATACCGTGGTGTATATTATTTGCTGATGATATTATCCTAATTGATGAGACGAGAGCTGGGGTAAATACTAAATTGGAGTTATGGAGGCAAACTCTAGAATCTCGAGGTTTTAGATTAAGTAGGGCCAAAACAGAGTATATGGAGTGTAAATTCAGTAAACATAGTATAGTATTGTGAGACTAGATGGATAAGAAATACCGATGAGCAGTAATTTTAAGTACTTGGGTTCTATTATCCAAAAGGATGGGGAGACCGATAGTGATGTCCATCATAAGATCCAAGCCGGCTGGTTAAAATGGAGAAGCGCAATAGGAGTTTTATGTGATCCTAACATTCTGTTGTGACTGAAGGAAAGTTTTATGGAACTGCTATTAGGCCAGCTTTGTTATATGGCACAGAATGTTTGGCTATAAAGAGATACATGCCCAGAAGATGAATGTAGCAGAGATGTGCATGCTTCGTTGGATGTGTGGTAACATGCGGTGAGATAAGGTGAGAAATGAGAATATTCATACTAAGATACGTGTAGCCTCTATAGAAGAGAACATGAGAGAAAATCGCCTGCGATGGTTTAGTCATGTGCAACGTAGATCTACAGATGTACCAGTCCGACGAGTAGAGCGTATCAATTTAGGGCAAGTTAAAAGAGCGCATGGGAGACCGAAGAAAACATGGATGGAGGTAATACGACAAGATATAGAGGCTAAAGGTCTTAGTGAAGGCATATTGCTCGATAGGAATGAGTGGAGAAAGCTGATCCATGTGCCCAATCCGGCGTAATTCTTTTTTGGTTCATGTAGCCTACCCCAAATACTTCGGACAAATGGCTTAGTTGTTGTTGTTGTTTTCAAGGGTTAAAAAAATCAAAGAAGATAAAGTATTTGGGAAATTAGTTTTGATTTTCATTTCTACTTCTATCTAGTGTTTTTTTCAAGTATTTTTTTTTTGTGATTTATTTTCCAACACTTTATTTTTCTCACACTTAAGCTATCATCTCTATCCTTATCTATAGGATCTTATTTTTGTGGGAAATATTATTTGTGGTCTATTATGATCACCAAGAGTTGTTTGTAATCTATTATGATCATCAAGTTGTATTCTTTCCTTTGCTTTGATTTTATGCCTATCCCTCTAGTGTAGAGGTGGTTGTGCTTTGGGTTTGTGATTATCCTCTTGTGTAGAGGTTATTGCGTTGGAGTTTGGCTTTGTGCCTTTATCCCTCTTGTGTAGAGGTGATTGTAGTTTTGGCTTTGTGCCTTTCCTCTTATGTAGAGGTGGTTGTGTTGGAGAGAGGAGTTGTGTACTCTTAAGTTTGTAACTGTAAATTCCTCGGTAGAGGTTCCCTTTGTGGGAGGTTCTGTGTGGACGTAGTGAAAATCTTTCTGTGTGAAGGCGGGGACGTAGAGCAGTGACTCGAACCTCAAAATATATCTTAGTGTTTGCGTTTGATCCACTATCTCTTACTCTATCTCTCTTATATCTTGCATTGCTTTATATTGTTCATATCTCATATATACTTGGTATTGTTTGTGTGTCCATACTTGTGTTGAATCAAGAGAGCTTCATATAGCACCTCAACTCTTATTTAGAAAAATCAAGAGGAGATAGTATAGAGCCCTTCACGCGGAATTCAGCTACACTCTTTGGTTACACATATGTGTTGCATTGAGTTTTTAATTCTGCATCAGTTGTCATTAGATTAGCTAGTACACCTATTCACCCCCTCTAGGTGTATTTTCAATTGGTATCAGAACCTACGCTCCTGATATTAGGTTTAACCACCTACGAGCGAGATCTTGGATTGCTAATCTAGATTTGCATTTGAACACATATTGTTTATACACTTATGGATTTCATGACCCCTCTCATGTATGATGTTACAAACATTGATATTTAGAAAGTAAGATGTCCATGTACCTTAAAATCCTAGGAATGCATGTTTACCTTGGCACTACCAAGAAATCTCATCTTTGTAATGCCAAGCATATAGAACGCAATGCACAAGTAATTAGTCACTAAAACTGCATAATTTATACCACATCTTCACATTTATTTCGTATTAAGTTCTGTTAATAAAGCTTGCTTGCTTGATTCTAGGTTCATGGTGTGCAATAAAGAAGAAGACCCTAAATCACCATTTAATGGATGATTAAAGGCCTACATGAATAGCCATTGACCTAGAGGAGCTGATTCGTCAAAATCAGGGGCTGTAAAACCAAAACCGGGCACAGAACCTGACAGGGGACAGATGGGACCGCGCGCGGCTCAAAGCGTCGCGCGCGGCCATGTGGGCGCGGCTACGCCCGTGCTTCTGGCCAGCTGTTTCCAGCTGGCCCCCCTCTTCCCTGGTACCTATAAAACCCCCCCTGGGTTCTTCAGTTGGAGATATACAGAGTTAGGAGTAGTTTTCATTCCATGTTGTAATTTAAGATAGTTTAGTTTAGGTTAGTTCTTCTTCCTCCATTGTATTTTCTATTTTGTAGATCTTGTAATAGGGAGAGAGAGTGGTACATGCTTGGAATACAAGAGTGCTTGTAATAGAAGGTGACAATCTATGAAAGGTGCTCTCTTTACCTCTCTATGTTTTCTTCTCTCTAAATCTCTTTTACATGTGTAGCTAGTCTTTTCTCTCATGGCAACTAACTACTAACCACCAACTTGCTAACTTCTTTTATGATAATCCACATGAATCTACTAGCCTTGTTTTGGTCTTGCTCTTGCAAGAGCCATTGATGGCTCATGATGATGGATCTAACACTCTAACTTCCTAACCACTAACAAGCTAACATTACTTTACTCCATGCTTACTTTTCTATAGTATTGATGGTTTAAGTGTAGCTTGCACTTGTTTGTTGAGTTAGGTTGTGATGAGTTACATATGGGTCATGCTTTGAATCGCTCTTGAACTAAGGACTAGTGATGGCCATTGATACATGTGAGGCAACTATCACTAAGAGGTTAGCATGTTGGTGGAGCCATTAGTAGTTAGTAACCATGAGTTTTCTTTCTCTTTCGCTTGTTTTAGAAATATATAAAAACTACAAATACATTCTTTTCAATGTTTCCCACTTCTTCGTATATCACCGTATCTCTCTTTTCATTCTTTGCTTTCTTTTCTTTTGATTCTTTAAAACTTTGAAGAACTTTAACATACATGCGAATCAACCGGTAAAGCTTCTATCGCCTCCCGTCCTTATGGATTCGACTCGTTTTAGCCTCTATGGTATAACGGAAGTATCGAGGAAGCCAAAGAACACACACTTTAAATCTTGATTTCAAAACATACACTTTTTGTGCGCAGTTTTCCCTCGATCAAATTTTGGCGCCGTTGCCGGGGATGGGAACGGTTTGATTTCACATTTTTGTTAACTTTTCTTCTTTATTTTTTGGTGTGCAGGTTAAAGTTTTAGCATTGCAGAAGTGCACACTTGCTCAAGTGTGGTTGGGTAATTCTTGTATATTTTTATATTCTACTGCTAATTTTTATTTATATTACCTGTGCACTGTAAATAATTGTAAGAACTAAAATACAGAAATTAGATGCTTTAAAACGGTTTAGACATTTGCATCTAAGCACGTGTCAATTTTTATTCCAATATACTGTATTTTATTCTCATGTTGTTGTGATACTGATAGGAGGTGTACATCTTACATTGCATATACTTGGACAAACACTTCAGTGATTTACTCGCTTTTTTGTGTTCATCTTATCTATATTGCACACTTGCACAAATTAAACTTAAGGCAACACCCAATACAACATAAGGTGGGGAAGTTATTACCCTCCCTTAGCCAAAAAATCACCTCCCTACTCACACAACCCACGCCTTAATAAAAATTGCTAGACGTTGGCCTCTAGGGACATCTCGGACTCATTTAGGAGATTGACCTAAGGGGGAAGTTGTTAGAATTTGACTCTTGCTAAATTAGTGTCTAAAGTTGGGAATTGAGAGGCGAAACCTCGAAGAACGGTGGTTTGGCATAATTAGGCCCGTTGCTCCGGCACGGATACCTCCCACTGATCTTGCCCCTACCTGGCCGATTAACTCGTGGTCAGCTTCCGATAATAGACCCTTCGTGGACAGTTTAACCAGTTAGAACTCGTCTAGGTCTAAGTCAACCGTAGCATAGGCTTGTTTTCTTTTTCTTTATTTGTTTGTTTGTTGTTTGTTTGTTTTCTTTTTTTGTAAATTGTGAAATGAATTTTAACAACAATAATTCTTTCAATTATGATATAAATCCATATTTCACTCCGACCTCATTTGACTCGGATAACTCCAACCCGGTTATGTACAATATGAACCAACCATATATGCCTAGTTGGGATTATCCGACTCAATATGACCCTTTTCCTCAATCATATGACTATAATCTTTAAAATAATTTCAACTCTTCACAGAGTTCATGGGGATTCAACTCCCCCGAGTCCAATTTTCAACCACCTTGTCCACAATTTTCATTCCCCGATTTTGGGTCATACACTCCTTTTCCTGTTCCACCACCTGAAGAAAAATCTGATTTGGAAAGGAGGATAGAAGAGTCCCTACAACAAATGCAAAATTTGCTCAATTCACAATCCTTCTCATATCAAACTCCACATACTCCTTTTCTAGAGCATCCAATTGAAGAAGAATCTGAACTAGAAAAGCGTTTGAAAGTCTTTTGTGGAAGAATGCAAAACATGTTGGACTCATCATCTCATCCAAATTTTCAAGAGTCCTACTCATCTTTTCCAGTCTCACCAATTAAAATGAACAAACTTCAATACTGGACTTGAGTATGGAACCCTTGCGTGAGTCCGAGCAGCAACCGCAAAATCTGATGGACTCACGATTTCACCACAATTTCGAAAATCAACTTCCATGTTCATCTTTTCAAGAAAAACCAATTACAAAAAGTATGGAAGACATGATTCAGACTCAACATTCTGTTACCTTGTCTGTCAGTAGGTTAGACTCAATAATGAGCGATCTGATCAATGAGAGCGAGGAAAATCTTTCTTGTCAACCATTGACCAATCCTTATAACCCTTACTCTACTGATTGGACCCTTGAATCATGTCATTTTGGGAATCCAGATTCAATTTCAGAACACACATTCGAACTTGACCAAACTCCAAGTTATGAAAGTCACCTGGACATTCTGGCAAGTTATCCCTTCCCTAAATTGAAATCGAACCTGAATGTGATCCTGCACCTCCTGTGGGGAATTCCATTTCACTTTTTGATTCAATAATGACTCCGGTATCTTTACCAGATTTTTTCTCTATTCCGGAGTCAACATTAAATCCTGTACCCGTACAAATTGAATCATCAATATCTTAGGATCACACTATGGGGAAAGTGTGTGAACATCAATTCTCTGATTTGGACCCTATTTTTGAACCAATTTCGACTCTCATTGTTGACTCTCGACTTGATCTGAGTCAACTTCCTGAGTCGATATCAGTTTTTCTTCCTATTCCATTTAAGTCCAAATCCATCATTTTCAAAAATCACACTTCATTGTTGGACAAGAATGTTGACAAAAGTGACTCAGTAATTATTTTTGAAAATTAGAAATTAGATGAGAATAAATTTTTCAATAAGACCATTCAATCCATCATTCTTTTCTTGGGTCATATTAGAGAGGTCCTTGGTGGGTTTCTGGAAGATCCACGATATCTTTGATTGGGTCGCAACGCTTGGCCCAATCCGACCACCACCGGAGCCACCCCCTTGAGGTCATCTTCCTTCCCTCTCCATTTGTTTCATGTATTTACACATTCACGATGCATTGAGGACCATGCATGAGATAAGTGTGGGGGAGGGTTTACTAACGTAGTTAGTTTTATATTTTCTTTCTTTTACACTTTTTTTTAATCAATCAAAAAATTTTATATAAAAACTTTTCTTTTCTTTTTACAAAACTTTTTGAACAAGAGAAATAGTTTTTGATTTATTTTTAAGAAAATTAAGATTATCTTAGGAATTAGGAAGACCTAAAATTATGAAATTTTAAACCAAGTCAAAATAATAAATCTTGTTTAAATTTTAGGGCAAGAAAGTAAAATTGAAAAGATAATTTGATTTTGAATTTTTTGCCTTAGATTTATGCACTCCACACTTATACAGTTTTTGGGATTGAAACAAAGACTGAAAATGCCATAAAAAATATATATTCAAAAAAAATGATAAATAAAAATCACCTATTAAAGTTGGGTAATTATGCCTCAGGAAGCATGATTATTCACACCTAAAACGGTGAACAAAAATAAAATAATCCCCTTTAGTTTTGTGGCATTGTTTACTCGAGTCCTTAAATCCGAGTGATGTTTTCTCATCTGGTGCCTTATGACCATCTGGTTTGGGAGTCACCGGCTAAAGGCTCACTACCCGGGTGAATAAGAAAGCCTAAGAAAACTAAGGGAAGAGAAAAAAATATAATAATATATATAATATAAATAAATGACATGAAAGTTAGAGTCGATATCTTAAAAATCTTCACAATTCACTAAGTGCATATTTTTTCTAAGAGTTTTATGAAAGATCAAATAGTCCATTCAATTTTAAATTCTTACATTTAATTTATAACAAGATTTTTTGCATTTTGACTTAGTTTAAGAAAGCACAATTTCTGCTTAACCTCTGACCTTGGATCACTTATATTTTCATAAAAATACTTCAATACTTTTCTCTATTTTCAAAAAGCATTTTGAAAATACTAACATTTGATTTCTTTCTTTATGGATTTTGTGGGTGTAATCCGCTAAAAACTCTCAGGTCCTCCTCTAGGGGAACCTAGAGGTTTAACGGTTTGTTGCACATGCTCAGTGCAATCGTGTCACCTGCGAAAGTGGTGTAATAATTTTCTTAGTACTTTTTTGTTTTTCTCGGGACGAGCAAAAGATAAGTGCGGGGGTGTGATTAGTCACTAAAACTGTATAATTTATACCACATCTTCACATTTATTTCGTATTAAATTCTGTTAATAAAGCTTTGCTTGCTTGATTCTAGGTCCATGGTGTGCAATAAAGAAGAAGACCCTAAATCACCATTTAATGGGTGATTAAAGGCCCACATGAATAGCCATTGACCTAGAGGAGCTGATTCGTCAAAATCAGGGGCTGCAAAATCAAAACCGGGTACAGAACCTGACAGGGGACAGATGGGACCGCGCGCGGCTCGAAGCGCCGCGCGCGGGGCCCCAGTTTGGCTGCGAAAACGCGGCGTGGGCCGTGTTTCCGCGGCCATGTGGGCGCG
Organism: Agave tequilana; assembly: GCA_038442645.1. Taxonomy (NCBI): domain Eukaryota; kingdom Viridiplantae; phylum Streptophyta; class Magnoliopsida; order Asparagales; family Asparagaceae; genus Agave; species Agave tequilana. The sequence continues at coordinate 32,297 of JAVJIF010009622.1, forward strand.
GCTGCACCCGTGCTTCTGGCCAGCTATTTCCAGCTGGCCCCCCTCTTCCCTGGGGCCTATAAAAACCCCCCCTGGGTTCTTCAGTTAGAGATATACAGAGTTAGGAGTAGTTTTCATTTCATGTTGTAATTTAGGGTAGTTTAGTTTAGGTTAGTTCTTCTTCCTCCATTGTATTTTCCATTTTGTAGATCTTGTAATAGGAAGAGAGAGTGGTACATGCTTGGAATGCAAGAGTGCTTATAATAGAAGGTGACAATCTATGAAAGGTGCTCTCTTTACCTCTCTATATTTTCTTCTCTCTAAATCTCTTTTACATGTGTAGCTCGTCTTTTCTCTCATTGCAACTAACTACTAACCACCAGCTTGCTAACTTCTTTTATGAGAATCCACATGAATCTACTAGCCTCGTTTTGGCCTTGCTCTTGCAAGAGCCATTGATGGCTCATGATGATGGATCTAACACTCTAACTTCCTAACCACTAACAAGCTAACATTACTTTACTCCATGCTTACTTTTCTATAGTATTGATGGTTTAAGTGTAGCTTGCACTTGTTTGTTGAGTTGGGTTATGATGAGTTACATATGGGTCATGCTTTGAATCGCTCTTGAACCAAGGACTAGTGATGGCCAATGATACATGTGAGGCAACTATCACTAAGAGGTTAGCATGTTGGTGGAGCCATTAGTAGTTAGTAGCCATGAGTTTTCTTTCTCTTTCACTTGTTTTAGAAATATACCAAAACTATAAATACATTCTTTTCAATGTTTCCCACTTCTTCGTATTTCACCGTATCTCTCTTTTCATTCTTTACTTTCTTTTCTTTTGATTCTTTAAAACTTTGAAGAACTTTTAACATACATGTGAATCAACCGGTAAAGATTTTATCGCCTCCCGTCCTTGTGGATTCAACTCATTTTAGCCTCTATGCTATAACGGAAGTATCGAGGAAGCCAAAGAACACACACTTTAAATCTTGATTTCAAAACATACACTTTTTGTGCACGATTTTTCCTCGATCAACAAGCCCTAGATGCACTAATGCATTCTCTTAGTAAAGAATATTTATTTATTGTTTCTCATTGTGATTCCGCTTTTACAGTATGGAATACATTGATATCTCCCAAGCTACAAACGACAAATAATGTGGAGAAAGAACCTAGTGGAGATGAGTCCGATGAAGATTGCTATATGGTCCAAGGGAATCACTCCCTTGAGGTACATTCGGATACTCAACTAGATGACAGTGCTAGTTCTTCAGGTGATGACAATATGGATGTCGATGCATTAAATGAAGAACTTTCCCTATTTTGTGAAAAGTTGCTAGAAAAACACAAACTTTTGAAAAAAAAAGTTTTAAATTAAATGAAGAAAAGGAGAATTTGGTTTCAAAGCTAGATATGACTTTGCAAGAGAGGGTTGAGATTTCAAGTGAAAGAGACTCCTTGAAAACCCAATTGGACCTTATTTTAAAGGAAAATGAAATTTTAAAGAATAAAAATGATTTTGATATTGTTTTGAAGAATAATGAGATTTTATCTTCAAAACTTGATTTTGTGATAAAAGAGAACAATTCTTTGAAAACTAAAATTGCTTTGGCTTCAAAAGAGTTGAAATTTGTTTCAAAAGAAAACACTTCTTTGAAAAATGATTTTGATACTCATGTTTGTCATGTTCCTATTGCCTCTTCTTCCATTGATAAATATGTTACTTGCTCCACATCTTCTTCAATTATTGAAAATGATATATGTATGTTGAAGAGGAGTGTTGATTGTTTGGGCTCCACTTTGAGCCAATGTGCCATGAACCACACACGATTGGAATCCATGTTTTGTAAGAAACATGCTCTTCATATGCATGCACACAAAACACGGCATACACATGCTCATCATGCTCACACACATGATTCTATGTATGCTCATGTGTACACTTGTACACATTGTGGACGTACGGGCCACCATACAAAGTTTTGCTATGATAGAATACATGATTCAAATTTTGCAAACAATTTTGTTTGAGTTAGAAAAAGGTGCTAACCCTCATGGACCCAAGAAGGTATGAGTACTAAAATCCACCCCTATTGTATTTGATGTAGGTGTGGGCTCTCACTTGATGTGAGGGCATTGGTGCCTTGATGGTGAATGCGTTCCGAGCTTGATGGACACTACTTTGGATGCATCACCTTCAAGGATGTTTGGTGGGAGGAGCACCATGGTTTGGAGACCTATAGATTAGCCCTATTGGTTTTGGTAACTATCTCTAACTCCTTATTTAGTTTACATGCTTTTGAAATTGATGATTTTAGCATGTATTGATTTTCATGTTTTTCATATTCATTATGTTTAAATGTAATATTTATTAGACTTGTGACATACATAGGCAGTATTTGAGATACACCCATATTTATATGGATTATTATTTTTGTATTCTCATTCTAGTTTAACTATTGTGTATATCGTATCTCTAAAGCATGTGCATTTACCCTGATGATCATGTTTGTTTTAGATTTTGCACTTCATATTTTAATTACATGTTTAGATGGAACTTTTAATAAAACTTATGTTTATACTTGTACAACTAATGAGCCACATTTGTTTATCATGTGTTTGTACTTTATTGCTGATCTGTACCCATTGGATGTACTTGTATAACCTAGTTTTGATGATTCTTACATCTTTACTTGTTTTCCCTATTTTTGTATATGTTTTCATAAAAATATATTTATCTTCATGTATATGTTAATTTTTTCTAGAACTATTAGATATACATGTCTATCCTAAAGTCACTTGCTTTTCATGTAATTTTTTTTGGACTCGTTTATATTTGGAATATGTATGTATACTTTAGTTTTAACAAAACATACATATACCTTGAAGCGTATTTAGTTTTGATGATTTCTTACTTTTGATAGAGGAATTTCATATGAGTTTCAATGCCTTATTTTCATGATTTTATTGATTACATAATTCTTACACTTTATGTTTGGTGTTTACTCATGACCTTATTTTCATGGGCTTTATATGTACTTTATAGACCTTGAGTGTCAATTATTATGTGATTTTCATGTTTTCATGGAATATATAATTTTTTTTCGTGTTTGAAGGATTTAATACTAGTTTTCAAAATTATCTTTAAACTAGTCTTTATTCTTCATGTGGTAGTGATTTTCAAACTATACTAAAATATTTTCAAATTATATTTTGAAAACCCCTACCTTTCAAGGGCGGATGGTTGGGAGTCCATGCCTTGTATGCCTTAATGACTATCTTTTATCATGTGCATGAAAGAGTAGTAGTTATGAGTTATACACATGATCTTCATGTTATTTCATTTTTGTATACTCATATTTGTTTCTTATATATGTATGCTACAAATTTCAATTAGTATCAATTTCAATTGGTATTATCATTTTCATGCTTATATATATATATATATATATATATATATATATATATATATATATATATATATATATATATATATATATATATATATATATATATATATATATATATATATATATATATATATATGATTTGATTGATTTGATTGTGCTTGTTTTACAATATCTTTAGAGCACATAAAGTTTATGCTAAGCTTGACTTATTTTTAAATGTTAATTGGTATCTTTATAAGTTTATGCATTGATTTCAAATTGGTATTTCAACTGTTAATCATTTCAATTGGTATTTCATTTTAATACCAAATAGATATCATAAATATCAAAATATACTTCATCTTTCACCTTCAATTAGTATCAAAATCTACTATTTGTATCTTTAAAAAAAAAAATTTGACAAATGGTACGATCTTTTGTTTTTGTCAACTACTATATGATTTTATTGATATCATAATTAATTTTGTTGACTTCAAGAGATTTCAGAAATTTATTTTAAAAGTGGTTTCAAAATTTGTTGATATGATTTGCCTATATGCAAGGAGAGGTTAACATCTTCTCTACATATAGATTCATGTTGAAGTGTATTATACATATTGAGGAGTTTGACCTCTCTTCTTTATGTGGTACGTGTGTGTAGAGGGAGCTTAACATTTCCGCTTATATATTGTATATTATGCTTTATGTGGGTTAGGATCTAGTCATCCATTCTCCATGTAATGCATGAATGCAGGGGGAGCTACCTTTACGCCTCTCCTCTTCATGAATGTATATCGCATATACATCTTTATTGTTTGATTGTCCTCATCCATTTGTTTATGAATTGACAAAAATGAGAAGAATTTAGTGAGTTTATATATGCATGCTTGATATTGGTATTTATGCATATATATATTTGTTTAGTTTATGTACTTTTTTGAATATCTTTAATGTTATTGGCTATGCATGAGTTAAGGGGGAGCTTCTATGAAGCTTAACTTTAATCCATGCATATATAACTCCATGAGTTTTATCATCATCAAAAAGGGGGAGATTGTTGGCCCAAAAGCCCATCACTTTAGTTTTGATGATGATTAACTCATGTAGTTATAGTATTAATGATCTTGTGTTTATATAGTTTTGATTTAATATCAAGATCATAGTAGGTGCTTAGCTTCAACAAAGGAGTTTCAAAGCTAATACATATAGATTCAAGAGCTCGCGCATCAAGATCGCATCTAGCACTCAGTTGGAGTTAAGCTCTTTGGATCGTGTTTGGATCGGGTCGTCTTGACGATGAGGATCGACAAGAAAACTTCAGTTTGTGTTTAGTTATGTTTAGATCTTGTGTAAGATAGATAGTATTGATATGCTCAAGTTCACATACACACAAGTTCAATATGTTTGGTTTTCAATTTAATTAGTTTTTGATTTTATATAGACATATATATGGTTTTCATGAATAGATAGAATCAAAATAAGTTTCCATGGTTTAATGTATATTAGATTTCATCTATATACATCTGTGCTTCATATATTTAGAAAAACTTATTTTGATAGTCTATTTCATGTGTTTAGAGTTTTGTAGTTAACAAAATCTATTTTTGGATTTCATGCCAAAAACATAGATATATCATGTACATGTGTACTGGATACTATCCATATACAATATGCTTCAAAAAATAGTTCAAATAGTTTGTAATATGTGTTGATTTTTGGTCACACATATTTGTTATTCAAATTTCTAACGAGAACTTATTTTTATGGAATTTATAGGATTTTATGCAATTTTATTGGAGCTAAAATGTTTAAGTTTCAAGTTCTGAAATATCCCAGCCAGATCTACTGGCGGCCGGCCGGATGGTCGACCAAACCAGTGGTCGGTCGAACGGACTGGTCGAACGATGTGCACAAGGACGTGCACATGGCCAGCCTACAAGGCCAGTCGACCGGGCGGTCGACTGACTGTAACCACCCATGTCTCGGGTGGTGCCGGTCGACCGGCAGTCGACCGATAGGCTGTGTGCCTTGCGGACGGTTGACCGGGCGGTCGACCAGTAATGCCTAACGGTCAAAAAATTGACCATTAGCCGGTCGACCGGAAGGTCATTTCTGACTTTTCAGGCTGCTAACAATTATATTTTTTCCAACCTTATATAAAAGGGTTTTGGGGGCTATTTTCTATGAGATTTTTAGAGAGTTTCTTCCTATCTTCTAAGAGTTTTGCAGCAAATTTGAAAAGAGCTTTTGTGCCAAAAAGATTTATTTTTATTTGTTTTTAAGGGTTGAAAAAAATCAAAGAAAAATAGATTATTTGAGAAATTAGTTTTGATCTTCATTTCTACTTCTATCTAGTATTTTTCTCAAGTATCTTTCTTTGTGATTAGTTCTTCAAGCACCTTGTTTTTCTCACACTTGAGCTATCATCTCTATCCTATCTATAGGATCTTGTTTTTGTGAGAATTATTATTTGTGGTCTATTGTGATCACCAAGAGTTGTTTGTGGTCTCTTGTGATCACCAAGTTGTAATCTTTCCTTTGATTTGATTTTGTGCCTATCCCTCTAGCGTGGAGGTGGTTGTGCTTTGGGTTTGTGGTTATCCTCTTGGGTAGAGGTGATTGTGGTGGAGTTTAGCTTTGTGCCTTTATCCCTCTTGTGTAGAGGTGATTGTTGTTTTGACTTTGTGCCTTACCTCTTATGTAGAGGTGGTTGTGTTGGAGAGAGGAGTTGTGTACTTCTAAGTTTGTAATTGTAAATTCCTCGGTAGAGGTTCCCTTTGTGGGAGGTCTTGTGTGGACGTAGTGGAAATCCTTCTGTGTGAAGGCGAGGACGTAGAGCAGTGGCTCGAATCTCAAAACATATCTTGGTGTTTGTATTTGATTCATTATCTCTTAACTCTATCTCTCTTATATCTTGCATTGCTTTAAATTGTTCATATCTCATATATGCTTGGTATTATTTGTGTGCCCATACTTATGTTGAACCAAGAGAGCTTCATATAGCTCCTCAACTCTTATTTAGAGGAATCAAGAGGAGATAGTCTAGATCCCTTCACGGGGAATTCGGCTATACTCTTTGGTTACACATAGTGTGTTATATTGAGTTTTTCATTCCACATCATTTGTCATTAGATTAGCTAGTATACCTATTCACCCCCTCCAGGTGTATTTTTAATTGGTATCAGAATCTATGCTCCTGATATTAGGTTTAACCACCTAGGAGTGAGATATTGGATTGCTAGTCTAGATTTGCTTTTGCACACATATTGTTTATACACTTATGGATTTCATGACCCCTCCAATGTATGATGTTACCAACATTGATATTTGAAAAGTTAAGATGTCCATGTACCTTAAAACCCTAAGAATGCATATTTACCTTGCCACCACAAAGAAAACTTATCTTGATAATGACAAGCATATAGAAGCTAATGCACAAGCCCTAGATGCACTAAAGCATTCTCTAAGTAAAAAATATTAATCTATTATTTCTTATTGTGATTCTGCTTTTACAGTATGGAATACATTGACCTCTCCCAAAGTACAAACAATAAACAATGTGGAGAAAGAATCCAGTGGAGATGAGTCCGACGAAGCTTGATACATGGTCCAAGGGAATGACTCCCTTGAGGTGCATTCGGATACTCAACTAGATGATAGTGCTAGTTCTTCAGGTGATGACAATATGGACGCTGATGCATTAAATGCAGAACTTTTCCTATTTTGTAAAAACTTACTAGAAAAATACAAACTTTTAAAAAAGAAAAATTTTAAATTAAAAGAAGAAAATGAGAATTTGGTTTTAAAGCTAGATATGATTTTACAAGAGAGGGGATTGAGATTTCAAGTGAAAGAGATCCTTGTTTTAAAGGAAAATGAAATTTTGAAGAATAAAAATGATTTTGATATTGTTTTGAAGAAAAATGAGGTTTTATCTTCAAAACTTGATTTTGTTATGAAAGAGACCAATTCTTTGAAATATAAAATTGCTTTGATTTCAAAAGAGTTGGAATTTGTTTCTAAAGAAAACACTTCTTTGAAAAATGATTTTGATACTCATGTTTTTCATATTCCTATTGCCTCTTCTTCCATTGATAAATATGTTGCTTACTCTACTTCTTCTTTAATTATTAAAAATGATATATGTATGTTGAAGAAGAGTGCTGATCGTTTGGGCTCCACTTTGAGCCAATGTATCATGAACCACACACGATTAGAATCCATGTTTCGCAAGAAACATGCTCCTCATATGCATGTACACAAAACACGTATACACATGCTCATCATAATCATACACATGATTCTACGTATGCTCATGTGTACACTTGTATACATTATGGACGTACGGGCCATCTTGCAAAGTTTTACTATGATAGAATACATGATCAAATTTTGCGAACAAATTTGTTTGGGTTAGGAAAGGTGCTAACCCTCATGGACGCAAGAAGGTATGGGTTCCAAAATCTATCCCTATTGTATTTGATGTAGGTGTGGGCTCTCACTTAATGTGAGGGTATTGGTGTGAGAGTATTGGCGCCTTGATAGTGGATGCGTTCCGAGTTTGATGGACACTACTTTAGATGCATCACCTTCAAGGATGTTTGATGGGAGGACCACCATTGTTTGGAGACCTAGAGATTAGCCCTATTGGTTTTGATAACTATCTCTAACTCCTTATTTAGTTTACATGCTTTTGAAATTGATGATTTTAGCATGTATTGATTTTTATGTTCATTATGTTTAAATGCAATGTTTATTAGACTTGTGATATACATATGTAGTATTTGAGATACACCCATGTTTATATGGATTATTATTTTTGTATTCTCACTATAGTTTAACTATTGTATATATCGTAACTCTAAAGCACGTGCATTTACCCTGATGGTCATGTTTGTTTTTGATCTTGCACTTCATGTTTTGATTACATGTTTAGATGAAACTTTTATTAAAACTTATGTTTATACTTGTACAACTAATGAGCCACATTTGTTTATCACGTGTTTGTACTTTATTGCTCATATGTACCCATTGGATGTACTTGTATAACCTAGTTTTGATGATTCTTGCATCTTTACTTATTTTCCCTATTTTTGTATATGTTTTCATAAAAATATATTTTTCTTCATGTATATGTTAATTTTATCTAAACTGTTAGATATACATGTCTATCTTAGAGTCACTTGGAGCTTAACATCTCCTCGTATACATTGTATATTATGTTTTATGTGGGTTAGGGTCTAGTCATCCTTTCTCCATGTAATGCATGTATGTAGGGCGAGCTAACTTTACGCCTCTCCTCTTTATGAATGTATATCGTATATACATGTTTATTGTTTGATTCTCCACACCCCTTTGTTAATGAATTGACAAAAAGGGGGAGAAGAATTTAGTGAGTTTATATATGCATGCATGATATTGGTATTTATGCATATATATTTTTGTTTAGCTTATGTACTTTATTGAATATCTTTAATGTTTATGGTTATGCATGAGTTAAGGGGGAGCTTCTATGAAGCTTAACTTTAATTCATGCATATATAACTCCATGAGTTTTGACATCAACAAAAAGGGGGAGATTGTTGGCCCAAAAGCCCATCACTCTAGTTTTGATGATGATTAACTCATATAGTTATAGTACTAATGATCTTGTGTTTAATAAGTTTCAGATATTTGATCAAGTTCTTAGTCGGTCTTTAGCTTCAACGAAAGATTCAAAGTCAAGTTTTGAAGGTATCAAGTGTTGATTCAAGAGCTCGCCCTTCAAGATCGTATCAAGTACTCAAAGAAGAGTCTAGCTCATGGATCACGTTTGGATTAAGTCTACTTGGAGAAGAAGATTTTCAAGAGAAACTTGAGTCAAGAGTTTGTAAGTTTAAGATTTTTGTTTTAGATAAAATATAAAGAATAGATTAATTTTAGATTGCTCAAACTCATACACACACACAAAATTTATATGTGTTTTAATAAGAATAGTGTTGATTTTAGAAAATACCATTTTGGTTTTGAGCTTCAAAGTATACATCCTTGTGTTTCTATATCATGTGTTTGAGTTTTGTATTTATCAAAACTTTGTTTAGAGCCCCTGAGCCAACAATCTCCCCTTTTTTGAGATGACAAAACTCATGAAGTTATATATGGATGGATTAAGGATAAGCTTCATGGAAGCTCCCCCTTAACTCATGCATAGCAAATAAACATAAAAATATTCAATGATGGCTCATAAATCAAACAATATATATATGCATAAATACCAATATTAAGTATGAATATATAAACTCACTAAATTCTTCTCTCCCTTTTTGTCAATTCATCAATAAAGGGGTGAAGATAAACAAACAATATAAAAGTATATGCGATATACATTCATGAAAAGGAAAGACGTTAAGTTAGCTCTTCCTACATACATGCATTACATAGAGAAGGGATGACTAAACCCTAACCCACATAAGCATAGCATTCAATGTATAAAAAGAGATGTTAACCTCCCCAACACACATGTACCACATAAAGAAGAGAGGTCAAGCTCCTCAATATGTAAGGTACACTCAACATGAATCTATATATAGAGGAGATGGTAAGCTCCCTTTACATATAAGCAATACATATCAACAAATTTTGAAACAACTTTTAAAATAAATTTTTGAAATTTCTTGAAGTCAACAAAATGAATTATGATACCAATGAAATCAACTAGTAGTTGAAAAAAATAAATGTTGGTACCACTTGTATAGAAACAAATTTTTTTTAAGATACCAATAGTAGATTTTGATACCAATTAACATTTAGGATAAAATCAAGCTTAGCATAAACATGATTTGTGTTTTAAAATGTATGGACATGTAAAACAAGCACAATCAAGATCATATATATGTATGTATGAAAATATCACTTTAGATTTGAATCATACATATATAGCAAACTAGTATGAGTATACAAAATGAATAGATCATGAAAATTATGTGGATAACTCATAATAATCCACTTTTATCATGCACATGATAAAAAGATATTCAATAAGGTACGCAAGGCATGGTCGCCCAATCAACCGCCCTTAGATGGTAGGGGTTTTCAAAAATAAGATTTGAAAATAATTTGACATGTTTGAAACTCTACCAATTGAAGATTCAAGAAACTAGTTTAAAATAATTTTTAAAAAACTAGTTAAAGATCCTTCAAAACATGAAACCAACTCATATATCCCATGAAGCGTATTAAATACAAAAAAAATCTCATACAAGATCTATAAGGCACAAAAATTAGCTCATGAAAACAAGCACATGAGTAAACAAATGAAATGTGAGTGCACAAGAATCATGTGTATAGCATATTCATGAAAATAATCAATAAGGCTCAAAACAAACATGAATTTCTTTTCTCAAAATTTGAAAATCATCAAAACTAAAATTTTCATCAAAAATTAAACAAGCATCAAGGTATATGTATATTTTATGGAAATTAAAAGTATACATATATATCCCAAACACAAATGAGTCCATAATAGAATTTTGCATAAAGGCAAGAGCAAGTGACTCAAAGATATACATGTATATCTATTAGTTTTAGACAAAAATAACATATACATGAAGCTAAATATATACAAAAATAGACAAACAAGTATAAATGTAAGAATCATCAAAATTAAGCTATACAAGTACATATAATGAGTGCAAATGAGTAATGAAGTACAAACACATAATAATCAAGTGTAGCTCATTATTTGTACAAGCATAAACACAAGATTTAACAAAAACTTCATCTAAACAAGTTGTCACCATATGCAGCATAAAACAAATATGATCATTAAGCTAAGTGCACATATTTTAGAGCTAGTATATACATAGTAGTTAAACAGTAGTGAGAATATAAAATATAATCCATATAACCATGGGTGTATCTCAAATACTATCTATGTATAACACATGTCTAATAACATTTCATTTAATATAATGAACATTGAAACCACAACATGCTAAAAATTATCAATGTAAAAGTATGTAAAATAGGAGTTTAGAGATAGTTACCAAACCATATGAACTATTCTCTTAGTCTCAAAACCATGGTGGTCCTCCCACCAAACATCCTTGATAGCAATGTATTAATTAGGTATGTCCATCTAACTCCATATGCATCCACCATCAAGGCACCAACCCTCTCACATTTTGTGAGAGCCCGCACCTACATCAAACATAAATGATGGAGATTTTGGTACCCATATATTTTTGGGTCCATTGGGGTTAGTAACAATTGAAACCAAAATATTTTTATTAGCAAAATTTAAATGATTTATCCTATCAAAATAAAATTTTGCAAGATGGCCTTTACGGCCACAATGTATAGATGAATACACTCTAGCATACATGTGAGTGGGGTGAGCATGGTGTGCATGTGTATGACATGGGGCATGTGCATGAGTATGTGAAATATGTTTCTTGCGAAACATGGATTCCAACCAATTATGGTTAAATGCACATTGGCTCAAAGTAGAGCCTAAACAATCAATTCTTTTCTTCACAATACAAATATTATTATTAATTTTAGAAAAAGAGACATGAGCATGAGAATCAACAATCTTTTTTGTTTTAGAAATGTTTTCTTTTTCTTTTAAAATAATTTTCTTGTTCAAAAAGTTATTTTCTTCCAAAACAATCTCTTTTTCTTTTTCCACCAAAATAATTTTATTTTTTAATGAATTATTTCCTTCACAAATGTCATTTAATTTTGAAGACATGGAAATATTCCCCTTTTTAAAAATTCATTCTCTTTTGAAACACATTCAAATTTATTTTTAAGAGAATCATTTTCTTTTAACAAAGAAGTGTTTTCCTTCTTCAACTTATCATTTTCAATTTTTAATAAATCATATTTTTCAAGAAGTTTTTGACAAAAATATGCAAGCTCATCATAAGGCATGTCAATATCTTCTTTTAGTTTGGATTCGAAATTTATCTCAAGGGGGTCATCCCTTGGACCATGTAGCACATGTTGGAAGCATCACTTCCATCGTCTGAGTTACTCTCCAAATAGTATTATTTTTGTTCACCAAGGGAGACAAGTGTGTTCCATACTACAAAAGCCTGAATTAAAGTTAGAAACCCTAGATAAATATTCATCATTTATGGTTGACTTTAAAGCATGGATGGCTTTTGTGTTAGCCTCAAGATGTTTGTCATTAATAAAATATGAATGCTTAATAGTGACAAAATAGACATGAATTCCTAAGACCTTAAGATACATAGACATCTTAACTTTCTAATTTTGAAAGTCAAGAATGTTAAATATGGGAGGTGTCATGAAATCCATGAGTGTGTATACAAATATTGTGATTAGTTAAAAATAGGATATTTAACTCAAGATTGTTAGACCCAAATCAAGAGCACTAATCTTTGATACCACTTGTAAAGTTACCTAGAGGGGGTGAATATGTGAATAGCAAATCTAATGCAAAATAAATGCGAAATTAAAACTAATTATGCAAACTAACACTATTATGCTAAACACACCAAGTATAATCAAAGAGTGCAGCCGAATTACGATGAAGACCTCTGGACTATCTCCTCAAGATTCCTCCAGATTAAGAGTTGAGGTGCCACTATGGCTCTCTTGGTTGAATACAAGTGTGAGCAAACAATCCCAAGCATATATAAATTAAGCACAAATATATCAAGTATATAAAGAAATAAACAATATAAACATGCAAGATATATGAACACAAGTGAGAGGGAGATAGATGAGCAATCGCAAACATGAGAGAATTGTTTCGAGATTCGAGCACACTTGCTTTACGTCCCCGTCTTCAACACTATGAATGATTTTTACTAAAATTGATCCTGCAAGATCCACCTACAACGATCTCCCTTAAGAACTCTTGGACCCGTAAGTCTCTCACTTGTTCCCGCAAGAACAACACACGCGAACCCGCAAGCTCGTCGAGGCCGCTACAACTCCTCAAATACAAGGGGTAGAACACTTAGGATAACTTTTCTTGATCACAAAAACAAACTCTCTCACAACAAGGATCCTAGAGGATGAATATAGCAATAGAATGCTCGAGCTTGTGTGAGACAAACTAGATGATGTTGTGGTGAAAAACTCAAGAAATCTCTTTTGAAAACTCAAGAAAAATACTCTTGATAAACACTCATTTTATATGAAAATTTAGCCCAAAAACTTATTGAAAAACTTTTCTTGGAGATGAAAAATGGTTTTTAAAAATTCTCCAAAAATCTTGTATAAAACTAGCCCAAACAGCCCCCTTTTATAGAGCTACAAAAAAATAGCCGTTGGGGCAAATCCCCTGGCCATATGACCTATCGGTCGACTGGCTGATTGACCGGACAACGGTCATATTTATGACCGCTGGGGTTTCCAGTCGACCGCCCGGTCGACCGCACCCAGGTCTTGACCTGTCGATCGACCAAGGCAAGAACCAGAGAGCAAATCTCTCTGGCCAGTTGACCGCTCGGTCGACCAGCGCCAGATCCAGAGAGTAAACTTTCTGGATCGGTCGGTCGCCCAGTCGGCTGACCCTTAAGCCAGTGCTTGTGCACGTCTCTGTGCACATCGGTCGACCGCTCAGTCGACCGACTTCTGGTTTGGTCGACCGGTAGGTCGACCGCTAGAAGGCCAGATCAGGGATTATTAGGGATTAGAACTTGGTCTTTCAATATCCTATAAAATCTCATAAAATCTCATAAAATTCACAAAAATAAGTTCATTGAAATACTTTGAAACCTAAATATGTGTGATAAAAAATCAACACATATTACAAACAAGTTGAACTATTTTTGAGGTATAGAAATTCAGCCTTAAACTGGAATGGTATTTTAAAAAACCAAACTTCTAATGAAAATCAATTTTTTCAAAACTTATCCAAATACAAAAACAAGATGTTAAAACACTTTTGAAGCATAGATGTATGGTTATGATTCAATATACATATAAGATGAAATATCTACGTTTTTTATAATAAGCTCTAAACAAAGTTTTGATAAATACAAAACTCAAACACATGATATAGAAACATAAGGATGTATACTTTGAAGCTTAAAATCAAAACAGTATTTTCTAAAATCAAAACTATTCTTATTAAAACACATATAAATTTTGTGTGTGTGTGTATGTGTGTCTATATGAGCTTAAGTAATCCACAACTAATCTATCTTTTACATTTTATCTAAAATAAAATCTTAAACTTACAAGCTCTTGACTCAAATCTTCTCTTGAAAATCTTCTTCTCCAAGTAGACTTGATCTAAAAGTAATCCATGAGCTAGACTTTTTTTTGAGTACTTGATGCGATCTTGAAGTGCGAGCTCTTGAATCATCACATGCTAACTTCAAAACTTGACTTCAAATCTTTTGTTGAAGCTAAACACCGATTAAGATCTTGATTAAATATCTGAAACTTATTAAACACAAGATCATTAGTACTATAACTATATAAGTTAATCATTATCAAAACTAGAGTGATGGGCCTTTGGGCTAACATCTTTATGATTGACTGAGCTATCAGAGTGATTTAGATTATTGCTTATGATTAAGTAATAATTAAGATAATTTGAGGTGATTAAAAACTGAGACCGTTACAGTATGTCTTTTTGTCACGCCCCGTTTCCTAAAATATATTGGAGCGAGGCACGATGAGAGTCGGCGACGTGTATACGCGAGGAGAATACCCCATGTATATACGCTAAGCCTAAAGTAACGTGAATAAGTTATATAAACCAACTATAATAATTAATATCACTGCAATAAACAATGCAAATTTCTACACAGTGACAGTGTTATTCTATGTATAATCAACAGAACAACTACCGAGTCCAATATATATATATATATAAAGAATCAAAGAAAGTCGAGAGAACAAAAAGAAAGACATGAACTGTACCAAAGAATCCAGGTAATCATCACAAAAGAGACTCCATACTCCTCGAATACTTGTTCAGCAAAAGAAATAATCATATACCTGGATATGCAAATTCAGAGAGTCAGAGAACTCTCAATGAGTATGTAAATGAGGGAAAGTGCATGCGGATATAACGTGTGAATACACTACGATACTACTATAATATACTGAATAAGAAATAACATGCACTATAATATACTGAATAAGAAATAATATGCAAAATATATTTGAACAGTAATGACAGTCTAACTAGAATCAGGAGTATATCACATCATGTATTTATATATAACAGGTGGACACAGTTAATTTACAGTACATGATGGACAGTTTATTGTTATTAATTATGTCAGCGAACACCAATTGCCACATGCAGTAAGTACATCTCATACTGTTTACTGTTATACAGTTACTATAGTACCTGACAGATCGGGGTTGTCGGTGCCAATCAGTTTCCTCAATCTCTATGTAAGTTATCTGATGAAATTATTAATTAATTTACTTAGATCACTCAATACCCATGTTCCTTGATTACTGGGACAATATGATGACAGTAACAGTAACAGTATATACCATGTAACAGTGATCAATGACAATATCAATGACATTAACAGTAACAATGAATCAGTATCACTGAGGAAAAATAAAACAGTATAACAGTATCATAGTGTAACTGTCTAACAAGATTCTCCCAGTAACTTCAGTAACATGAAATATATAAATAACATATCGGGGTTGTGATCCAACACTATACAGTCTCATCTAGTACTGGTCAAGTCCCATCCATATGTACTAGGGTGTAATAGTAACTGGCTTATAATCTTTTGATCTCAATACAGTCATTGTAACCATCAAGAATTCAATTCATTGCCAATCCACAAGATCAATTGATCAATAATACAGTTCTCTCAATACTATCAATCTACTCTAATTGTAACCCCGATCCTAGATGTATGTGTCAAAGTATCAGTACTCGATATGGTGTGCATATAGGATTTGACCTACTTGGTAGTCAGACCGAACTAGTTTCAGCTCCAGTGCTTACTCTCCAATATTTTAGATTTTTCTAAATTTTCTAAAATTTTTCGGGATTATTTTGAAAAATCTCTGAATTTGGTGTCCACCAATACCGATAATTGATTCTATAACTTTTAATTCACGAAAAAAATTAAATTTTAAGAATGTACTTTTATATTATTTTTCAAGATCATATTTTCTACTTTAGCATATTTTTGAGAATTTTTCTGAATTAATCAAAATCTGGTCATAGCGGTGTTGACCGGTATCACCGAGCAATTTCAAGACTTTTAATTTGCAAATTAGACTAAATTTCTTGAATTCGATTTTATATTGCCCTCAATGTAATATTTACTATTTTACAGAATTTTTGAGAAGCGTTCTGAGCTAGCCAAATTTTATCGGATTTAAATAATATTAAATAATTTATTTTCTTTCTTTTCTTTTCTTTTCTTTTCTTTACTTTTCTCCAATCTTCTTCATTTCCTTCTCTCCCAAGCCAGCCGACTCCTCCACTAAGTTACATCACCCCCATTCTCTCTCCTTTAATTAAAATCTTTTTCTCTATCTCTAATTTTTTCATTCTCTCCATCTCTCTAATAAAACTTCCTATCTTTCCTCTCTCTGTCTCTTCCTCCACAACTGACTACAACCACACCGGGCCCAATTCAGGCAACCTAGTGGGCCACTCCCTTGTCACTAGCTAGGCCACGGTCTCCCCACTCCCCTCTTTCCTCCATTCTCCTTCTCCCAATTCTCCACAGCCTCTTTTCTCTTCAATTTCTCCACCAATTTTTCCATCACATCTCCACCCAAATTCCACCTTCTTCTTCCTCAAATCACCACCATTACCATCACATTATTTCACCACCACAACCTCCCACAATCACCACCTCCCACCTCCTCCAATTCCATCTCTATAATCACCACATATCACAATCATCTCTATCACCATCTACATTACTTTTACCGTCATCATCTCTCCTCCTAGCCCTCTTTCCCATAGCCCAGACATCCGCCTGGGCCAACACCGGCACCACCATGCCGTTCACCTGGCCGGCCAACCAGGCCCTGGCCACTGCCTCCCTTGCTGCCTCTCCCTTTCTTTTTCTCTCATTCTTTCTCCTCTCATGTGAATCCAAACCCATTAAAACTCAAACCCAATATGATTCAACCAAATAAACTCAAACCCAATAACCCTTATACCCAAATACTTAAGTTAAATGGGTATGTGGTTATTGGATCTAAACTTGACCCATTATCAATCCTAACCTGCTTCTAAACCCATAAAGGTAATTTTACATAAAACATCTCTGCTAAATATAGTTATTACATTTTATACTTTATAAATTACATATTTAACCCATTTTTAATGATTTTAATGTTCAGACGATATCTTGAGCATCCAGAGTCCGATCTGGACGATTCTTGAGTCTTTGCGATCGTAGAAAAATGAACTACATTCTTGTAATAGATATGTGAGTATTTTTCTTTATAAATGATCTTTCATCATGTTAAATATAATTATTAGTAATTTATTCAAATAAATCGTATGCATCGCCCAATGAATCATGTACTATGTAAACTACTGAAAATAAGGATGTGTCAGTATTTAATAATATTTTATAGTTATTTTTGATTTAAGATAAACATGTAAATGGATTGTTTTATATGTAAAGGACTTTCAGAATAATAACTAAATTAATAATTATTAAAACGGATGCGAAGAGTTTGAAAATAAATAATTGTCTATAATTCTAGTAGGATATTGATCACAGTAATAACATAAAAGTGATATAACAAATACTGATACATCATACATATTGACGCATGTTCACGTTACATCCATCACCCTGACATTATCATCATTACTTGAATAACCACCAATACACTTGACACTGTCATTTCCTGATCAACCATCACCGTTGTATGCATATTTCTATGTATTTGATATGGTTGTGAACACTATTAGTTCAGGTATCACTGTTACACGGATACTCTAACATACTCGTCATTGTTATTTCATGTGTTTGTATCACTGCTACATGGACACTATCATTTGATGTATTTGTATCATTGTTACACAGAAACTCTAGTATACTGGATACTATTTTGTTATATAGATACTTGGTTACACCGGATACTGTTATTTCAGTCTTCTATTACTGTGACATGGATTCACCTGTAAACATTCATTGACTGTTTCTGTATTCTTCTTGCATGAATCACTGTTTCTGTTATTTGAATTGCTGTAATTTGAATACTCTTGTGCTCCTGTTATATTGTATACTTGTTCATGTTACCGCATTACTAAGAAAATTTTGTTAACTTGTTACATGTTATAAATACTGTTATTAAGCTAGCCCATCTGTATCCTGGTAAACATGTTAGTAGCACAATCACACTATCGTCCAGCGGAATATGTGCGGAACTAAGTACCACACGGAGCAAAGTGCCACATTACACCTATATATAGTGGGGACCATCTCTTGAATCCGTGGGGGTACCTCTAGAATCCCTACCTCCGCCTGGTGTTGGATGACGAGAATGTCTCTGGTGCTCTTATTATAGATATTGTTATTGACCAGACTCAGTATTCATGTTACCTAGTGTACATATTATTCGCATGGTCATGCTAGCATCCGGCAAAAAAGTGTATGGAGCTAAGTACCACACGAAATAAATTGTCACATCATATACATGGTGGGGGTCATCTCTTAAATCCATGGGGCCTACCTTTAGGATCTCACATTTGAAAGTACACCTAGAGGGGGGGTGAATAAGTGAAAGTGCTAATCTAGTGAACTTAATGCAAACTAAGTGCGCTAAATGCGGAAGCTAATGCAAGTATTGCACAACCTAATACAATTCAACAAGTGTAGCCGAATTCCCCTTGCGAGGCTCTGGACTAACTCCTCTTGATTCCCCTTGAAATGGGTTGAGGTGCTATGTGAAGCTCTTGTTGGATGAGTATAGTTAGGCACACACACACAAGCAATCCAAGCAATCAAGGATAATTTGCAATATGAAAGAATGCTCAACACAAGCAAGTATATATGATGCTATGAATAAATGATGCTTGTATGAAATGAATGATGCTTGCACAAATGTAAAGAGAGTAGAGTTGAGAGAAAATTGAACAATCGCAAACACACAAATATGTTCCGAGGTTCGAGCCCCTAGCTCTACGTCCCCGCCTACACCACCGTGTAGGATTTCTAATCCACTATAGGAGTACCGAACTCCTCTCTCAACCTTACAAAGCCACCGAGGCTATACAACACACAATCCACCTCTACCGAAGAGGGATACGGCCCGTATCCAAATACAACACACACCTCTACCTAAGAGGCTCACAAACCAATCACCCGATCACCTCTACCGAAGAGGGATTCACAAATAAAAGGGTGTTTACAACAAGTGGTTTCAAAAACCACAAACTCTCTTTTCTTTCTCTTTTCTTTTCTCTTTTTCTTTTCCACAAAAACAAAGATCCTAATAGTTTAGGATAGAAGATAGCTCAAGTGTGGAAACTAGGTGTTTTTGGAAAACAAGCAACAAAGAAAACACTTGGGAAATTCTTGTAAAAGATGGAGAATGAAAACCAATACAAATATCCCAAATTCCTATTTCTTTGATTTTTCCAAAAACCCAAAACAATAAAGATTAGAAGTTTAAAGCACAAAAACTCTTTTTAAAACTCTTTTAAACTCTACTGAAAACCAGAATTTTTCCTCTTAAAAACCTTGGCCAAAATCCCAAAGGAATGGGGTTTATATAGGCCAAACAGAAAACTAGCCGTTAGAGCTGATGTGGCAGTTCTGACAGGCGCCGGTCGACTGGCCGGTCGACCGGCCAACGGCTATTTTTGACCGTTGACAGCTGCCGGTCGACTGGTCGGTCGACTGGTAACAACCCGAGACCAAACCTGTTTCAGTACAGTCGACTGGCCGGTCGACTAGCCGACGTGCACAGTTTTGTGCACGTCCGGTCGACTGGTCGGTCGACTGGCCGCTTGGCCCAGTCGACTGTCCCAGTCGACTGGCCCAACCTGGCAGACAGCAAAAATAGGTCAGGTTGGAACGCATTTTTGAGGTCTAAAACGTTCGAATTTGGAAATAATTATATAGGATGAAGTTGTAGATAGTGAAGTCTACTTTCTAATGCAACTTAAATCAAATCAATATCAATTCAGAATTGAAAGTTATCAATAAAATACTGACAGGTATCAAAACAGAAACTGTAATCTGTTTTCAGAACAAGGACAGATTTCAACCAAATATTTGACAACTTTAAAATTAGAATCTGAAAATGGTTATTAAATAAGAAATTTAGCTCTGAAAGTTATCTTTTAAATTCAAGTTAAATCATGTTATTTGAATATAAAAATAAAAAGTTATGATAATAACTATAGAAGGGTGTAAAGGAAATCCAAAACCGATTCAACCAAAAACCAAATACCAAAACATAAAACGTGTGTGTTTGTGCACTTGAGCATATCAACTATACTAAGCTTTACAAATGGATCTACAACACACTATCTAAACTAGGATACCTAAGTCTTCTCTTGAGGAACTCCATCTTCAAGTAGACTTGCTCCCAAACGCGATCCACCGAGTGCAAAGGGTATGATCTTTAAGCTTTGGCACCGGAATCACCATGATAAGCTTCCAAACACTTCTTGTTGAAGCTAATCACCAAAACTAATATCCTGCTAATAATCTGAAACTTAGAAACACAAGAATATTAGTAAACATAACTACATGAGTTGATCATCATCAAAACTAGAGTGGAAGGCCTTTGGGCCAACAATCTCCCCCTTTTTGATGATGACAAAACTCATGGAGTTATATATGCATGGATTAAAGTTAAGCTTCAAAGAAGCTCCCCCTTAACTCATGCATAATCAAATAAACAATAATATGCAATGCATATAAACATGGTGCTCTAGATACTAATGGAATATTCAACATAAACTATGTTCTAGATACCAATTTAACCAAAAAACATGCAATGCTTAATGTTCTAGATATCAATAAAAACAATCATTTTAAACAAGATACCAATTAAGCAAGGAAGTCATGCATATATTAAAAACATAAACACAAATTCTTCTCCCCCTTTTTGTCAATCATCAACAAAGGGGTAAATAGCACAATCAAAAACATATATATATATATATATTTTTTTGTAATACTTAAGGCAAATACATGCATACAAAGACATGTATGTAAGCTACAAATCAACCAAAGTCTTCTCCCCCTTTTTGTTCTAATCAAGGAAACAACAAAGGGTTAAAAATAACAAATTTCTTCCCCCTTTTTGTCAAAAACAAAAGGACTAATGAGGGGTAAAATCCAAAACATTGATACCAATAAAGAATAAGTAATTGAAATGCATCTTGATATCAATAAGAGAGATATTTTCTTTAAACAAGTGATACCAATTTTGAAGCTATATTTTAACATAAAGCAAGGGAGTGGGAATCAAATACCAATTGAAAGACAACATCAAATTTTCTCCCCCTTTATGAAATACCAACTAAACATATGCATAAGCTTGTTAAGATATCAATTGAAAAGCAAATCAACCATTTGAAAATTTTCAAGCTTAGCATTAAGATATATATGTATGAAGGTAATAGATACCAATTGAAATTGATACCATAGGATAGAAAGCATACATACATACATAAAACATATATGAGTATACAAGAGGGATCAAAAATTGATACCAATTGAAATATGTTCAAAGATACCAATTTAAAGAATAAGGTCAAGTGTATCTCATATTATCACAATAAAGGAATACGAACTAGTTAAATGAAAAGTTTTGTTAACTAGTACGAAATCCTTCAAGTAAGGAATAAATACAAGTCATTTTTCATAAAAATGAAATCCACATGATAATCAACACTCTATTCAATTAAGTATAAAAAGGTCTCATGAAAACAAAGCATGACCAATTAATAAGTGTGAGTGTACAAGTAAAGTGTGGAGATCACAATCATGAAAATTTGTTCAATTAAATTCAAGTATTCCTTAAAACAAAAAATCATCAAATATTTAATCTTCAAGGTATATGTATGTCTAATACAAACTAAAGTATACATACATATCCAAAATACAAACGAGTCCACAAGTATATATGCATGAAGGCACGTGGCTCAAAAGGATAGTCATGTATATCTAATAGTTTGGACAAGATACACATATACATGAAATGAAAAACTCATAGTCATAAGAATAAATACCAACAATGGAATACAAGTTTAAAAGTATGAATCATCAAAACTAGACTATATTCACACATCTAATGGGAACAAATAAGCATTCAACCCAACATGTATAGATTTATTTGTGTCCCATTTTATGTAAAAATATGAATCCTCGTCTTAATGAGAACTAACATCTAAACATGTAATCAAATCATTAAGCACAAGACAAACACGAATATCATTTTGCTAAAACGAAACTCACACAAATTCATCAAAATTCTTTTATTTGAACAAAGCTTCTAGGTATATGTATGATTCATCCAAATCTAACAATGTACATACATATCCCAATCATAAACGAGTCTATTTAAAAGTAATTGCATGAAGGCAAAAGACTCTATGGGTATACATGTATATTTATTAGGTTTGAATTCAAAATACATATACATGAAGTAAAATCATGAAAATAGGTATGACAAGTATAAATGGAAGAATCCTCAAAACTAGCTTATACAAGTGCATATAGTGGGTACAAATGAGCATGAGGTGCAAAACATATATAAGTCAATTTGTTCTCACTATGTGTACATGTATATATGCAAGTTTTGATAATATCTACATCTAAACTAGTGTATACCACATGAAGTACAAAAACTAGATAAAAATCATCATGAAAAAGCTAAAACATGATTAATATGTAAATTCACATGTATTAGATTCATGATGTACATTATAGCTTAAACATAAGGTGAGAACACTAAATATGGGTTCATATAAGCATGTGTGTCTCAAATACTATACATGTATGTCAAGGATCTAATAAACATGGCATGTACATACTAATCCATAGACAATGAAAACATGCTATAAAACATCAAAACATGCTAATAATGACAAGAATGAAAAGCATGTAATAAATGGGAGTTTAGGAATTCGTTACCAAAGCCTTGTAGGCAACTTTCCTTGTCTCCAAAACATGGTGGTCCTTTCCACCAAATCGTCCCTTGAAAGTGATGCATCCAATTGATTTCCTTTAAGTACGGAACGCATCCACTCCAAGGTGCCAACACTCTCACGTCTGTGAGATCCCTCACCTACATCAAATAAAGGAGGGGTGGTCTTTGGTACCCATCTCTTATTGGGTCCATGGGGGTTAGTCCCTTCTCTAACCCAAACAAATTTCTTAGCTAAATTTGTAGTATGTAGTCTATCAAAGCAAAATTTAGCTAGATGGCCTTTTCGACCACAATGTGTACAAGTGTACACATGAGCATACGTGTGATGGTGTCCGTGAGGAGCATGTGTATGCCGTGGAGGGTGTGCATGCATAAAAGATGGAACTTGTTTCTTTCGAAGCAAAGTTTCCAACCGTGTATGGTTCATGGCACATTGACTCATAGTGGAGCCCAAACATTCAACACTCTTCTTAAGCATGGATATATCATTGTTAATTAAAGAAGAAGTGTGGCACGCAATAGGTGAAGTGTGTGATACTACCCTAGCATGGCAAACATGAGAAGACATATCATTTTTCAAAGAATTATTTTTACTTAAACAAATTTCTAATTCTTTTGAAATGAAATCAATTTCTCTTTTTAGAGAATCATTTTCTTTTAAAACAAAATCAATTTTCGATGACAAAACATCATTATTTTTCAACACATTATCACAATCATTTTTAGACTTTAAAAATTCATTTTCTTTTAAAACAAGGTCTAATTGAGATCTCAATGAATCCCTTTCATTATAGACCTCAACCTTCTCTTGCAAAACATTATCAAGTCTAGAATGCAAATTCTTATTTTCATTTTCAATTTCTAGACTTTTCTTTTTCAAAAGCTTATATTTTTCTATTAGCTTTTCACATACAATTGAAAGTTCTTCATTTAAAGCATGGGGATCAATATGTTCATCACAAGAAGAACTAGCATCATCACTATCTAATAGAGTTTCCGATTGTACCTCAAGGGAGTCATTCCCTTGGACCATGAAGCATTGTGGTTCGGATTCTCCACTAGATTCCTCCTCTTGGATTTGTTCTTGAAGCCCGGAGGTGGCGGTTGTGGTTGTCAATTTGTTCCACACTACAAAAGCGGAATCAATATTAGAAACATGTAAAAGATAATCTTTTGGCAATGTGTTTCTAATAGCCTCAAGGGCTTGTGCATTGGCCCCTATATGATCACCATTACCAAAATAGCATTTCTTGGTAGCGGCAAGATAAGCATGTATACCTAGGGTTTTCAAATACATGGACATCCTAAGCTTCCATACAACAATGTTGGAAGGGTCATAGCTAGGTGGGGTCATGAAGTCCATGGTAAACTATATGTGTGCAATCAATAAATGCAAACAAGAGATTAGCAAGCAAATGGATCTCACTCCTAGGATGTTAAGCCTAATATCAGGAGCACTAGCTCTGATACCAATTGAAAGTACACCTAGAGGGGGGGTGAATAGGTGAAAGTGCTAATCTAGTGAACTTAATGCAAACTAAGTGCGCTAAATGCGGAAGCTAATGCAAGTATTGCACAACCTAATACAATTCAACAAGTGTAGCCGAATTCCCCTTGCGAGGCTCTGGACTAACTCCTCTTGATTCCCCTTGAAATGGGTTGAGGTGCTATGTGAAGCTCTTGTTGGATGAGTATAGTTAGGCACACACACACAAGCAATCCAAGCAATCAAGGATAATTTGCAATATGAAAGAATGCTCAACACAAGCAAGTATATATGATGCTATGAATAAATGATGCTTGTATGAAATGAATGATGCTTGCACAAATGTAAAGAGAGTAGAGTTGAGAGAAAATTGAACAATCGCAAACACACA
This sequence comes from Agave tequilana, assembly GCA_038442645.1. Classification (NCBI taxonomy): domain Eukaryota; kingdom Viridiplantae; phylum Streptophyta; class Magnoliopsida; order Asparagales; family Asparagaceae; genus Agave; species Agave tequilana. The sequence continues at coordinate 57,643 of JAVJIF010009622.1, forward strand.
AATATGTTCCGAGGTTCGAGCCCCTAGCTCTACGTCCCCGCCTACACCACCGTGTAGGATTTCTAATCCACTATAGGAGTACCGAACTCCTCTCTCAACCTTACAAAGCCACCGAGGCTATACAACACACAATCCACCTCTACCGAAGAGGGATACGGCCCGTATCCAAATACAACACACACCTCTACCTAAGAGGCTCACAAACCAATCACCCGATCACCTCTACCGAAGAGGGATTCACAAATAAAAGGGTGTTTACAACAAGTGGTTTCAAAAACCACAAACTCTCTTTTCTTTCTCTTTTCTTTTCTCTTTTTCTTTTCCACAAAAACAAAGATCCTAATAGTTTAGGATAGAAGATAGCTCAAGTGTGGAAACTAGGTGTTTTTGGAAAACAAGCAACAAAGAAAACACTTGGGAAATTCTTGTAAAAGATGGAGAATGAAAACCAATACAAATATCCCAAATTCCTATTTCTTTGATTTTTCCAAAAACCCAAAACAATAAAGATTAGAAGTTTAAAGCACAAAAACTCTTTTTAAAACTCTTTTAAACTCTACTGAAAACCAGAATTTTTCCTCTTAAAAACCTTGGCCAAAATCCCAAAGGAATGGGGTTTATATAGGCCAAACAGAAAACTAGCCGTTAGAGCTGATGTGGCAGTTCTGACAGGCGCCGGTCGACTGGCCGGTCGACCGGCCAACGGCTATTTTTGACCGTTGACAGCTGCCGGTCGACTGGTCGGTCGACTGGTAACAACCCGAGACCAAACCTGTTTCAGTACAGTCGACTGGCCGGTCGACTGGCCGACGTGCACAGTTTTGTGCACGTCCGGTCGACTGGTCGGTCGACTGGCCGCTTGGCCCAGTCGACTGTCCCAGTCGACTGGCCCAACCTGGCAGACAGCAAAAATAGGTCAGGTTGGAACGCATTTTTGAGGTCTAAAACGTTCGAATTTGGAAATAATTATATAGGATGAAGTTGTAGATAGTGAAGTCTACTTTCTAATGCAACTTAAATCAAATCAATATCAATTCAGAATTGAAAGTTATCAATAAAATACTGACAGGTATCAAAACAGAAACTGTAATCTGTTTTCAGAACAAGGACAGATTTCAACCAAATATTTGACAACTTTAAAATTAGAATCTGAAAATGGTTATTAAATAAGAAATTTAGCTCTGAAAGTTATCTTTTAAATTCAAGTTAAATCATGTTATTTGAATATAAAAATAAAAAGTTATGATAATAACTATAGAAGGGTGTAAAGGAAATCCAAAACCGATTCAACCAAAAACCAAATACCAAAACATAAAACGTGTGTGTTTGTGCACTTGAGCATATCAACTATACTAAGCTTTACAAATGGATCTACAACACACTATCTAAACTAGGATACCTAAGTCTTCTCTTGAGGAACTCCATCTTCAAGTAGACTTGCTCCCAAACGCGATCCACCGAGTGCAAAGGGTATGATCTTTAAGCTTTGGCACCGGAATCACCATGATAAGCTTCCAAACACTTCTTGTTGAAGCTAATCACCAAAACTAATATCCTGCTAATAATCTGAAACTTAGAAACACAAGAATATTAGTAAACATAACTACATGAGTTGATCATCATCAAAACTAGAGTGGAAGGCCTTTGGGCCAACAACATTGCTAGGTGTTGGCATGATGGAGGCATCCTCAGTACATTAGTTATTCAGACCCAGAACATGATACATTTAATAACCCAATAATGATGATGTTAGAAACGTTTGCTATTTGGGCACTCTCTCGTTCAGATAATGGTACCCGTATGCCATATTCCAATGGTCCAACTGGGGTACAGGCTCCAGTATGAACTTTTAGTGGTATGGAGATACTGGAAGAGATTGATTAAAATATCAGGCGGTACTGATTGTTATTATCATATAAATAACATGACTTTCTCGATGCTTGTATATTATTGTTCATTTATACTTGTTACACTTCTTGAATATCTTATCCATCATCATGTCACATGTATATCTTGCACTTTATGTGGAGACACACTATTCATGTACTTGTATACTCTGCCATTTATATTTTTTGCTCTATGTTTTCTCTGTAGACACACTGTTGCGGTATAATCACAATGCTATAGTATGGTTGTTCTGCGTACCTCATGTATAACTGTTCATATTAATCACGATACCATCATGCTACTATTACTATGAGTTTAAATAATAAACCTAAAATATAAAACTTGGCATATGTTACTTAAACCAATTAATTTAATTGGTATAGCATAATAATATAAGATTTGGTGATATATAAGACTCTTTTTGATAATATTAATTGATATTAATGTCATATAATTTGATAATATTATAAAACACCACTGTAACATGCTAGGTAATTTATAAAGTCATGTGCTAATATAACATTTATTTATATTTATGTATATATCTTGATCGTTAGTATAATAATATTGTATCACTGATATTTAAACATGTATTATATAGTATCATAATTGTACTATTATTATATATTACTTTTTTTTTTACCACTCACTATGTCGCTTTTTGACGACCCTGAGGTTACTTTCTCAAGTTGGAGATCAGAGATTTCGTAGCACTTAGTCTTTTTCTGGAATTATTAGGAAACCCGCCACTTTTATTATTCATAGATATCCTTATTATTATTTTGTCTCTTTTTCTTTATTCATTCCTGTTTTTATATCTATCAATCACTAACCCCTTTTGCAGGTATTCTTGTACTTATTTAATATTGAAATAAATGTGTATATTATATTTATTTTCTTGTAATGAGGCTTAGCACATATACGTGAGATATTTTTCTTACGCATATGCATCGCCAATTCTCATCGCGTCACCTATACAGTAAATTTTGGGAAGCGGGCATGAAGGGGTTTTATTGGTATCAGAACCTATGTTTACACCAAATGTGGGTAACCACGTAGATCAGTTGGGCTCTTACTAATAGTGCAACCAGTTATCAGATTAGAACTAATTTGTATTTGGATTTGGGGATTTCAGGTACAAGTACAAGAATATAATTTCTTTAAAAATCTATCCTTGACGCATACTATTTCCTATATTTAGTTGTCATCCGAAGTATTTTGATTTCTTTCTGTTTTCTTTTCATCCTTTTGATTTCACTATCTGTTTTTGATTCCTAACCTTAATCAGTCAATCCTGAGTTTGATTATAGATATCAGAGTTAAGCAGCGGAAGTATGGTGGGCCCATAACCCACAGGTCTTAGGATCAGTAAAATATTTGTCTCCCACCTGAATTGAAATTTTGAGGACAAAATTTTTTGTAAGGTGGGTAGAAGTGTAACCCTCGACCCTAGATATATGTATCATAGTATCAGTGCTTGGTATGACGTACGTATTTAATTTAACCTTCTTGGTAGTTAGACTGAGCCAGTTTCAGCTTATTTTCTAATATTTTGGATCTTTCAAAATTTTTTGAGAATTTTTCTGGATTATTTTGAAAAAATTTCAAATTCAGTGTCGACTAATATGGATAATCGATTCTATGATTTTTAATTCACATATGGAGTTGAATTTCGAGAATCTACTTTTATATTGTTCTTCAAAATCATATTTTCTACTTTAGCATATTTTTGGAGATTTTTATAAACTAGTCAAAATCTGGTCAAACTAGGTCACCAATCAATTTCAGAATTTTTAATTTGCAAATCACACTTTTTTGAATCCGATTTCATATTGCCCCTTTGTGGACTATTTATTATTTTGTAAAATTTTTTAGAAGCGTTCTGAACTAGTCAAATTTTATCGGATTTAAATAATATTAAATATTTCTGTTTCCTTTCTTTTCTTATCTTTTCTCCTCCAATCTTCTTCATTTCCTTCTCCCACAAGCCAGCCGACCCCTCCACCGACTTACATCACCCCTCTTCTTTGTCCCTTAAAATTAAAATCTCTTTTCTTATCTCTAATTTCTTCATTCTCGCTATCTCTCTAATAAAACTTTCCTACCTTTCCTCTTTCTCTATCTCTTCCTCCACAATAGACTAGGCCCTACTCTGGTGACCTGGCCAGCACCCCCTCATTGCTATCTAGGCCATAGTCTCCCCCACTTCCCCTCTTTCCTCCATTCTTCTTCTCCCAATTCTCCACCCCTCCTTTCTTTTCAATTTCTCCGCCAATTTCCATCACACCTTCACCCATATTCCACCTCCTCCTTTCTCAAATCACAACCACCATCACACTATTCCACCACCATAACCTCCCACAATCACCACCTCTCACCTCCTCCTTTTCCATCTCCATAATCACCACATATCACCACCATCTCTATCACCATCTACATTACTTTCATTATCATCACCTCCCCTCCTCCCCTCCTCTTTCCCCTGGCCCAGACCTCCGCCTGGGCCAGCCCTGACGCCACCGCGTCGTTCATCTGGCCGGTCGGCCAAGCCCTGGTCGTTGCCTCCCTTGCTGTCTCTCCCTTTCTCTTTCTCGTATTCTTTCTCCTCTCATGTGAATCCAAACCCATTAAAACCCAAATCCAATATGATTCATACCAATAAACTCAAAGCCAATAACCCTTATACCCAAATACTTATGTTAAATGGGTATTGGGTTATTAGATCTAGACCCGACCCATTATCAACCCAAACTTGCTTCTAAACCTATAAAGGTAATTTACATAAAACCTCTCTGCTAAATATAGTTATTATATTTTATACTTTATAAATTACATATTTAACTCATTTTTAATGATTTTAGTGTTCAGGCGATATCTTGAGCGTCCGGACTTTGATCAGAACGATTCTTGAGCCCTGGCGATTGTAGAGAAATGGACTCCCTGTAATAGCTACATGAGTGTTTTTCTTTTATAAATAATCTTTCATCATGTTAAATATAATAATTAGTAATTTATTCAATAAATCTATGCATCGCTCAATAAATCATGTACGATGTAAACCACTGAAAATAAGGATATATTAGTATTCAATAATATTTTATAGTGATTCTTGATTTAATATAAACATGTAGATGGATTATTTTATATGTAGATAAAAGGACTTTCAGAATAATAACTAAATTAATAATTATTAAAACGGTTATGAAGAGTTTGAAAATAAATAACTGTCTATAATTTATGTAGGATACCAATCACAATAATATAAAAGTGATATAACAAATAATGATAAATCTATACATATTGACGCATGTTCACATTCATCCATCATCCTAACACTGTCATCATTACTTGAATAACCACTGATGCACTGGACATTGTTACTTCCTGATCAACCATCACTGTTGTATGCATATTTCTATGTATTTGATATGGTTGTGGACACTATTAATTCAGGATCATTGTTACACTGATACTCTAATACACTCGACAATGTTATTTCATGTGCTTGTATCACTGCTATACAGACATTGTCATTCCATGTACGTGTATCATTATTACATGGACATTCTAGTATACCGGATACTATTTTTTCATATAGATACTTGGTTACACCGGATACTGTTATTTCATTCTTCTATTACTGTGACATAGACTCACCTGTATACATGCGTTGACTGTTCATGTATTCTCGTTGCATGGATCACTGTTCCTATTACTTGGGTTGCTATTATTTGAATATTTACGTACTCCTGTTATATTGTATGCTTGTTTATGTTATCACATTACTGAGAAAATTCTGTTAACATGTTACATGTTATAAACATTGTTATTAAGCTAGCCCATCTATATCTTGGTAAACCTGTTATTTGCACAACCACATTGGCGTCTGACGGAACATGTACGGAACAAAGTGCCACGCGAAGTAAAGTGCCACATCATACCTATACGTGGTAGGGGCTACCTCTTCAATCCGGGGGGGCACCTCGAGAATCCCTTATTGCGTCAGAAAAATTCAAAGTAAAATTCATTGAGTGGATGAAAATTACAACGGATTCAATCCGATTATAAAATAGAGAAGAATATTTAGATCTCCCCTTTATTTAAGGCTGGGTTCTTCGTGTAGCGGTGGAGATTGATTCTTGTTTTCCATTGATGAGCCAAGCCGGAAGCTTGTTTCTAGATTTTCTTCTTGCTTTCATTGAAAACGCACTGGTCAGTTATGAAATCTTAATCAGTGGCTAAAATCTCAAAGAGATTAGAAACTCAACTTAAACTCAGCAAGTTTATATAGTTTTTTTCCTCTAACAAAATGTGTGTTCAGCAGCCTTATGCTTAGCTTTCAGCCTTCTGTGATTATCCAGCTTCAAGCATCAAGTGTGCCTTTTAGAGATTCTCCTCCTCTAGCCTTTGGCTTCTTGGGTTCTGCCCCCTTTTGCCCCTAGCTTTCATATCTATTTATTTCAAGGGGATAACTACTCCCTTAAGTCTCTCCATAATGGGGATTTATGCCCCATAATGTGGAAAGAAAGTGGGTATTGATTGCTCTATAATGGGGATTTATGCCCCATTATGTGGAGAGAAAGTGGATATTGATTGATCCAGTAACTGTTGTCTATTACATCAGAAACGCGTGTCTCAGTGGACGCGAACCTCGTGATTGGACACGGACCTTATATTTTGATGTTGAAACGCTACCCTGAGGTTCGTGTATTGAAGAGCAGCACGGCCATCGCGTTTGGCACAGGACGCGACCCGCGCATCGCGTTTGTTGAAGTGGAGCATCCGCGCTTGAGTTGAAACGCGACCTTCGCATCGACATGAGGCCCTAGGTCTGTGTTTGCGGTTGAAACGTGACCTTCGCATTGACATGAGGCCCTAGGTCTACGTTTGGGTTAAAACGCGACCTCCGCATTTGATAAAGGACACGAGGTCTGCGTTTGGGTTGAAATGCGACCCTCACATTTGGCATGAAGCCCCCATCTGAGCCTTAGTCTTCAATAACTTTTAGACAGGGTAAAGAACCCCCTCCAAAGTTTTTGAAACTTTACAGCTGACTGGGTTGAAATGCGACCCTCACATTTAGCATGAAGCCCCCGTCTGAGCCTTAGTCTTCAATAACTTTTAGACAGGGTAAAGAACCCCCTCCAAAGTTTTTGAAACTTTGCAGCTGACTGGGACAGATTTCAAAATACTTTAGACTTTAAGTTGCCTTGGGCTTTCATGATTGTACTGGCAGTCTTTTGAAATGTCCTGTGCTTTATCTTGTCTGGATTCTGATCTTTATGAGTGTACTATTGAACTAATTGAAGTCTCCAGGAAAGATCTTCATAAGTATCCAGAAGCACAGTCTGAAACTTTTCTTAGCTTTGACTTGCTTATTGGTGTACTGTTGAACCGGCTGAGTTGTGGACTTTTTCTGCCAGTGTACTATTAAACTGTTTGCAGAAGTCAGATCTCAGTCAACAAGTCTGTTTTGATTGCCAGAGGTATTGTTTAACTTAGCAATTGAAATTTGGACAACTTCACTGGGGAAGCTGAATAGGAGAGGAAGTTACTGACAGAGGTGTGATGTTAACTTGACAGGGACTTATTTTTGCGTACTAGAGGTAATGATTAACTTAACACTGAAATATCTTATTTTTACTGAGAAAATTGAGAAGATAATAGTTAGAGGTGTGATGTCAACATAACAGGAATATGTGCTAGAAGTGTAATGTTAACTTAGCACTAAAAGATCTCATTTTCACTGAAAAATCGAGGAGATAACTGTTACAGATGTGATGTTAACATAACAGGATGTGTGCTAGAGGTTTAATGTTAACTTAGCATTGAAAGATCTTATTTTCACTAAGAAAATCGAGAAAATAACTGTTAGAGGTATGATGTTAACACAACAGGAATATGTGCTAGAGGTGTGATGTTAACTTAGCACTGAAAAATCTCATTTTCACTAAGAAAATTGAGGAGATAACTGTTACAGGTGATGGTAATATCATGAATGTGTGCTAGAGGTGTAATGTTAACTTAGCACTAAAAGATCTCATTTTCACAGAGAAAATCGAAGAGATAACTGTTAGAGTGTGATGTTAACTTAACAGTGACTTGTCTTGTGATTTGAGCAAGTTTACTCAGAGGTGTGATGTTAACTTGACCGAGATTTGTCTTGCAATTTGAGCAAGTTTAGTAGACTCGTCATTCTATTGAAGAGAATTGACAAGTGAAGGTTATACCTGCTGGGGTATATTTAAGTTTTATTGTCAGAGGTGTGATTTTTAACAAGACAGGTTCGATCTGTAATTCATTTCACTGGAGAAATAAATACAGCTTTTTGTAGACTTACCATTCCATGGAAGGAAATTGGTAAGGGATTTTGATGGGATTGGCGGGATCAGGCCCCTTAGAATTGTTAGTGAATTCTCAGCTATCAACGGATTTAGTTTGCCTTGACTAACTATTGTTTGAGTTGGGCTAGCCATGTTGTTCCCCTTAGCATGATGCGTTGTCTAGGATTTTGTATTGGACTTAGCCAATGTGTTCCTTCATTCTTTAGCCATCAGAGGCGCTAAATTATTGTTCAACAGATAACTTCTAAAATCTTGATGAGAATTAAAGAAGTACATGGGAAACTATAGGGAAATTGGCATTCCCTGTGAGTACTTATTTGGTCGGAGGTGTAGTGTTAACTTGATCATGGATAGTACTTTTTTATTTGGAGTAGTACATGATGTACTTTCAGGGGTTTTTTATTCCATGGGGATGATAAATACAGATAGTCTTTGACATTATACCGATGGAATTATTTAGACTATTCAGAGATAACTGTTGAACATGACAGTCGTAAATGTCGAACTACCTCATTGCCTAGTAGATTCAATGCTACATGCTCTTGTAATCTTCCTGACTTACTCTTGCAACTTTTCTTCTGTTCATTCGCCTTCTAAGACTAGTTACTTTCAGGTGCGACTTTGAGTTACTCCGATTTGAGATAGGAGTGTGGTTTACAGGTTGTGGCAACACATCTCCACCAGTATAGAATGTGTTATGCCACTTGGACATCAGAGCGCCATACTTCGAAATCTCTCTATAAATGCTTTGATTGACTCTCTTTTCTTTTGCTTTGTAGTAAAAAGAATTGGCACGGATACTTCAGTGTCATCTTCAAAGAATCGCACCAGTAAGAGCTTCTTTAGGTCGACCCATTTCTTGATAGAGTCGATAGAAAGCTTCATGAACCATTAAAAAGCAACCCCCTTAAGGGTGCCGATGAATAAACGAGCCATGATGACATCATTTGATACTACATTTCCTATTTAAGATTTGAAGTAGTATATATGTTAGTTTGACAAACCTTTGTCAGCGAAGGCGTGCAGATTCGGTGCCTTGAACCTGAGAGGATAGGGAGCTGAATCCCACTCGATCAGATATAGTCTGACCACCCCAATTTTTTGAAGATTCTTCGATTTAAGATAGCCTCCAGGCATTTTTCAAACTCGTTTATCTTTTTAGTGTGATTATCTTCTGAATTCTCTGGTTCTTCAGAAGAAGAAGACTCAAGATTTTCATATCCAAAGTTGTTCTCATTACCATCAGAATTTTCAGAGATAGAGTTTTCATCCTCCTTCTCTCTACCCTTGCTTTTGCGGAAAGAAGCATTAGTCTTTAGACTTTTCATCTTCTTCTTCGATTTTTTAAGCAAAAGAGCTATTATCTTTTGAGATCTTTGATAGACTCTTGTTGGGCTTGAAGTATCTCATGTTGTGCCTGTTGCACTCGAGTTTGCTCCTCAAATTTTCTGGCTATCTCTTCCGGAATATTGCCAATATGCAAAGGTTCTGTCTTCCTATAAGAGTTAGATGAATGGAATGCCATGATGGCAGAGTGCTCATCGTCTGTTTCAATCCTCTAGCTAGCGAATTGTAGTCGATTGGGACAACTGCTCCAGTTTGGATCCAAGTGTGTCGGTAAATTCCTTCAGGCTCGATTAATATTTCTTTGAAACCTGAGGAACGTTCAGTATCCGACTTCTCAGAACTAAAGGCAAGTTGCTTTCCTTTCGGCTTACTTGGTGTAATGCTTGGACCCTCCATATTGAAAGTCACCTCAGGGTACTCAGTACCAAAGGATGACTTATTCTTGTGAGATTGTTGCTTCTTGGCAGAGTTTGAGTTTGAAGCCTTTGATAATAGGCTAAAAACTGACGGCTTAGTCATCTGAAAGTTACAATGACAATCAGAGAGCACCGCAGAGATAAGCTTCTTGCAATGGCACTAAGGAGTGGTTTGATGAGTACTGCTCTTTCTCCTCAGATCCATTGCAGGGGTATTTGAAGAACTAGCCTCAAACCAATGGAGTGAGGGCTTTCCAGTTCACATTTGAACTTGGCCACTTGGGGCTGGACGCGAACCTTGCGTTTCTGAAGTGAAACGCGAAGGTCGCGTTCTGGCATAGCCTCCTACTGAATGCATGTCTCACGCTTCTGAAGAGAAATAAGAAGATCGTGTTCTAGCGCTACCTTAGGCTAAAAACGTTATGTCGCGTTCTTGAAGTGAAACGCGGATCTCGCGTTTTGGCACAACTTGAGGCTGGACATGAACTTCGCATGCACTGAAATGCAAAACTCGTGAACGCGAGCATCACGTTTTGTTACAGAAACGGAGGGCTAAACACGAGCTTCGTGTTTGGTGCCAACAGCACTGCCTTCAGCCTCTATCTGCTGATGGCGAGCTTGATGTCTTTGTCAATGATCAGCATTCTGCTTGGCTCGCAGGAGTTGTTGCGACCCCCTGCAAACAGAGTTTGTTGAGCCTTGGGAGGAGTTTGGTGGCGAAATTGGCCTCCGCTACTGTGTTGGTCGTGAGCCAAGACATTGGCTTTGCGGGCTTCTTGAGAGATGTTGTCGCAAGCCATGTTGGCTCCATGGGAGATTGTCAGACCCTCAAGAGAGGTTGAGCCACTTGCTTTGTCAAAAAGCATAGAGTTTCTCTATAAGAAGTCTCCAAAGAGACTTGAGAGCGAGTTTTACTTAAGACTTTGGCACTAATGGAGCCCAAGGAGAGAAGCTATTCAAACTTCTCTTGGTCGAACTCGACGACGAGTGATTCAATCGTTGATCCGAGAAGCTTGAGTTTGGGTTGCGCTATGGCCTTCTCATCAGTAGAGAAAAAATCCTCAGCGGAGTCACCATCTTTTGTTGCGTCAGAAAAATTCAACGTAAAATTCTTTGAGTGGATGAAAATTATAACGGATTCAATCCAGTTACAAAAGAGAGGAGAATATCTAGATCTCTCCTTTATTTAGGGCTGGGTTCTTCGTGTAGTGGTGGAGAATAATTCTTGTTCTCTATTGATGAGCCAAGTCGGAAGCTTGTCTCTAGATTTTCTTCTTGCTCTCGTTGAAAACGCACTTATTAGGTATGAAACTTTAATCAATAGCTATAATCTCAAAGAGATTAGAAACTTAACTTGAACTCAGCAAGTTTATAGAGTTTTCTCCTCCAACACAACGTGTATTCAGTAACCTCGTGCTTAGCTTTCAGCCTTTTATGATTATCCAGGTTCAAGCATCAAGTGTGCCTTTTAGGGATTCTCCTCCTTTATCCTTTGGCTTCTTGGGGTCTGCCCCCTTAGCCCCTAGATTTCATAGCTATTTATAGGAGTTTCCAAGGGGATAACTGTTCCCATAAATCACTCCATAATGGGGATTTATGCCCCATTATATGAAGAGAAAGTGGGTATTGATTACTCCACAATGAGGACTTATGCCCCTATTATATAGAGAGAAAGTGGGTATTGATTGACCCAGTAATTGCTGTCTATTACATCAGAAATGCGGATCTCGTTGGACGCGGACCTCGTGGTTGGACGCGGACCTTGCGTTTTGATGTTGAAACGCTACCTTGATGTTCGTGTATTGAAGAGCAGCACAACCATCGTGTTTGACATAGAACGTGACCCTCGAGTCATGTTTGTTAAGTTGCAACATTCACGTTGGAGTTGAAAAGCAACCTTCGTGTCGAGAGGCGCTAGGTCAGCGTTTGGGGTTGAAACACGACCTTCGCGTCGAGAGGCCCTAGTCTGCATTTGGGGTTGAAACACGATCTCCGCATTTCACAAAGGATGTGAGGTCCGTGTTTGGGTGAAAACGCGACCCTCACATTTGGCATGAAGCCCGCTTCTGAGGCTTAGTCTTTAGTAATTTTTAGACAGCCTACATCCCTACCTCCGCCTTGTATTGGGTGACGAGGATATCTCTGGTGCTCTTATTATAAAATATTGTGATTGACCAGACTTAGTAATCATGTTACCTGGTATACATGTTATACGCAAGGTTATGCTGGCGTTCAGCAAAAGGTGTGTAGAACTAAGTGCCATACGTAACAAATTGCCACATCAGATACGTGGTGGGGGCTACCTCTTGAATCTGTGAGAGCCACCTCTAAAATCTCACATCGTTAGGTGTTGGCATAATGGAGGCAATCTCAGTGCATTAGTTATTCAGACCAGTACATGATTTATTTAATAACCCAACAATGATGACATCAGGAACGCTTGCTATTTGAGACTCTCTCATTCGGATAATGGTATCCGTATGCCATATTCGGATGGTTCGACTGGGGTACAGGCTCCAGTATGAACTGTCAGTGGTATGGAGACACTATAAGAGATTGATTAAAATATCATGCGGTACTAATTGTTATTATTTTATAAATAATATGACTTGCTCGATACATATATATTATTGTTCATTTATACTTATTACACTTTCTGATATCTTATCCACCACCATTTCACATGTATATCTTGCACTTCATGCGAAGATACATTATTCATGTACATGTATACTCTATATTCCATGTATTCTCTATTCCATGCATTCTCTGTAGACACACTGTTGCAGTATAATCACAACACTATAGTATGATTGTTCTGTGTACTTCATATATAATTGTTCATATTAATTACGACACCATCATGCTACTGTTACTATGAGTTTAAATAATAAACATAAAATAATAAAACTTGATATATGTTACTTAAACCAATCAATTTTAGTGGTGTAACATAATAATATAAGGTTTGGTGATATATAAGACTCTTTTTGATAATATTAATTGATATTAATCTTATATAATTGGATAATATTATTGAACTAGCACTGTTGTAACATGCTAGGCAATTTATAATGTCATAATGCTAATATAACATTTGTTTATATCTATGCATATATCTCGATTTTAGTATAATAATTTTGTATCACTGGTATTTAAACATGTATTATATAGTCTCGTGATTGTACTACTATGATATATTATTATTTTCTTCATTTTACCACTCACTTGGTCACTTTCTAACGGCCCTGAGGTTGCTTTCTCAGGTTGGAGATCAGAGATTTTTAGCACTTGATATTTTCCTAGAATATTATTAGAGACCCGTTACTTTTATTATTCGTATGTATTTTTACTATTATTTTGTCTCTTTTTCTTTATTCTTTCATGTTTTTATATCTACCGTGGTCACTGATCCCTTTTGTAACTATTCTTTTACTTATTTAATGCTAGAATAAATGTGCATATTATATTTATTTCTTTGTACTGAGGCTTAGCGCTTATACGTGGGGTATTTTTCTTAATATATATGCATTGCCAACTCTCGTTGCGTCCCGCTATTGCAAATTTTGAGAAGCAGGGCACGACAGGGGTTTCATTAGTATCAGAGCCTATGATTACACCAAATATGGGTAACCACCTAGATCAATAGTTGGGCTTTTACTAACAGAACAACTAGTTATCAAATTAGAACTAATCTGTATCTGGATTTTGGGATTCCAGCTACGAGTACAAGAATACAATTTCTTTGAAAATCCATTCTTAACTCATACTAATCTCTAAATTCAATTGTCATCCGGAGTATTTTGATTCCTTTCCATTTTCTCTTCATCCTTTTGTTTTAATCTCTATTTTTGATTCCTAACCCTATTCACTCAATCCTGAGTTCGATTATAGATATCAGAGTTGAGCAGAGAAAGCGTGGTGGGCCTATAACCTACAGGTCTCAGGATCAGTTAAATATTTATCTCCCATCTAAATTGAAACTTTGAGGACAAAATTTTTTGTCAGGTGGGTAGAAGTGTAACCCCTGACCCTAGATGTACATGTCACAGTATCAGTACTCGATACAGTGTACATATTTGATTTGACCTTTCTTACAGTCAGACTGAACTAGTTTCAGCTTCAATACTTATTTTTCAATATTTTTGATTTTTCTAAATTTTCTGAGAATTTTTCTGGATTATTTTGGAAAATCTCCGAATTCGGTATCCACCGATACCGATAATTAATTCTATAATTTTTAATTCACAAATGAAGTTGAATTTTAAGAATCTATTTTCATATTGTTCTTTAAGATTATATTTTCTATTTTAGCGTATTTTTGAGGATTTTTCAGAATTAGTCAAAATCTGGTCAAAATGGTATCGACCAGTATCATTGATCGATTTCAGGATTTTTAATTTGCAAACTAGACTGAATTTCTTAAATCTGATTCACATTGCCCTCAATATAATATTTACTATTTTATGAAATTTTTGGGAAGCGTTCTGAAGTAGTCGAATTTTTTCGAATTTAAATAATATTAAATAATTCCTTTTCCTTTCTTTTCTTTTCTCCTCCAATCTTCTTCATTTCCTTCTCTCCCAAGCCAGCCAACTCCTCCATCGGCTTACATCACCCCCTCCTCTCTCTCCTCTAATTAAAATCTTTTTCCCTGTCTCTAATTTTTCATTCTTTCCATCTCTCTCTAATAAAACTTTCCTATCTTTCCTCTCTCTCCATATCTTCCTCCACAAACAACTGCTAGCACACCCGAGCCCAACTCCGGCGACCTGGTGTTCACCTGCTCACCGTCGACCAGGCACGGTCTCCACTACTTCCCCTCTTTCCTCCATTCTCCTTCTCCCAATTCTCCACCACCTCCTTTCTTTACGATTTCTCGACCAATTTCCATCACATCTCCACCCAAATTCCACCTCCTTCTTCCTCAAATCAACACCACCACCATCACACTATTCCACCACCACAGCCTCCCATAATTCCTATCTCCCACCTCATCTGATTCCATCTTCACAATCACCACATATCACGACCATCTTTATCACCATCTACATCACTTTCACCATCATCACGTACCCTCCTCCCCTTCTCTTTCCCCTGGCCCAGACCTCCGCTGAGGCCAGCGCTGGTAACGCCGCGACATTCACCGGCGGCCAACCAGGCCCTAGCCGCTGCCTCCCTTGCTGCCTCTCCCTTTCTCTTTCTCTTATTTTTTCTTCTCTCATGTAGGTCCAAACCCAATATGATTCAACTCAATAAGCTCAAACCCAATAACCCTTATACCAAAACACTCAAGTTAAATAGGTATTGGGTTATTGGATCTAAACCTGGCCCGTTATCAACCCAAATTTCTTCTAAACCTATAAAGGTAATTTTGCATAAAACCCCTCTGCTAAATATAGTTATTACATTTTATACTTTATAAATTACATATTCAACCCATTTTAATGATTTTAGTGTTCAGTTGATATTTTGAGCTTCCGGAGTCCGATCTGGACGATTGTAGAAAAATGAACTACATCGTTGTAATAGCATTTTTCTTTTGTAAATGATCTTTCATGATGTTAAATATAATTAGTAATTGTATGTATCGCTCAATAAATCATGTACTATGTAAACCACTGAAAATATAGATGTGTTAGTATTTAATAATATTTTATAGTGATTCTTGATATAAGATAAATGTGTTGATGGATTATTTTATATGTAGATAAAAAGACTTTCAAAATAACAACTAAATTAATAATTATTAAAACGGTTGTAAAGAGTTTGAAAATAAATAATTGTCTATAATTCCTGTAGGATATCGATCACAGTAATAACATAAAAGTGATATAACAAATATAGATAAATCTATACATATTGACACATATTCACGTTATATCCATCATCCTGACACTGTCAACATTACTTGAATAACTACTGATACACTGGACACTGTTACTTCGTGATCAACCTTACTATTGTATGCATGTTTCTATATATTTGATATGGTTGTGGACACTATTAGTTTAGGTATCACTATTCTATGGATGCTCTAATACACTCGACACTGTTATTTCATGTGCTTGTATCACTGCTACACGAGCATTGTTATTCCATGTACTTGTATTATTGTTACACATATACTCTAGTATACTGGACACTATTTTGTTATATGGATACTTGCTTACATAGGATACTGTTATTTCATTCTTCTATTACTGTGACATGGATTCACCTGTACACATGTGTTGACTGTTCCTGTATTCTTGTTACATGGATCACTGTCCTGTTACTTAGATTGTTGTTATTTGAATATTCATGTACTCCTATTACATTGTATACTTGTTCATGTTACTGCATTATTGAGAAAATTTTGTTAACTTGTTACATGTTACAAACACTGTTATTAAACTAGCCCATCCGTATCCTGGTAAACCTGTTATTAGCACAGTCACACTGGCGTCCAGCAGAACATGTACGGAACTAAGTGCCACATGGAGTAAAGTATCACATCACACCTATACATATTGGGGGGCCACCTCTTGAATTCATGAGGGCCGCCTTCACCTCTGCTGGTGTTGGGTGACGAGGATGTCTCCGGTGCGTTTATTATAGATATTATTATTGACCATACTCAGTATTCATGTTACCTGGTATACATGTTATATGCACAGTTATGCTGGCGTCCGGCAAAAGATGTGTGAAACTAAGTGCCACATGGAACAAATTATCACATCACATACGTG
Source organism: Agave tequilana (assembly GCA_038442645.1). Classification (NCBI taxonomy): domain Eukaryota; kingdom Viridiplantae; phylum Streptophyta; class Magnoliopsida; order Asparagales; family Asparagaceae; genus Agave; species Agave tequilana. Next base: position 74,368 of record JAVJIF010009622.1, read on the forward strand.
GTGGGGGCCACCTCTTGAATGCGTGGGGCTCATCTCTAGAATCCTACATTGCTGGGTGTTAGGATAATGGAGGCATCCTCAGTGCATTAGTTATTCAGACCCAGTATATGATACATTTAATAACCCAACAATGACGAAGTCAGGAATGCTTGCTATTTGGGCACTCTCTCGTTCGGATAACGGTACCCGTATGCCATATTCGGATGGGTTCAACTGGGGTGCGGGCTCCAGTATAAACTGCCAGTGGTACAAAGATACTGGAATAGAATTGATTAAAATACCAAGTGGTACTAATTGTTATTATTGTATAAATTACATGATTTGCTCGATACATGTATATTATTGTTCATTTATACTTGTTACACTTCCTAATATCTTATCCACCACCATATCACACGTATATCTTGCACATGTGTAGAAACACTATTTATGTACATGTATTGTAACGCCTCGATCTCGTAGGTACGGGGACGTTATGGCGACGTACATACGCAGGGCGGAGATACCCTCACGTACGTACGCTAAGCCTTAATACAGGAAATAGCCTCCATATATATAAGAGTTCCAGTAGTAAATAAGTACAAGAATACCTGCAAAAAGAGGTTAGTGATCATAACAGTAATGAAAACATGGATAATAAGATAACAGAAACAAATCACAAAGATACCTATGAATGGTCTCGATGATGAGTCTCCTATGTGAATCTAATGGACTAGCTGACAATATGATAACTCGGATCTCTAACCTGGGCACACAAACCCAGGGTCCTCAGAAAGCGACCTAGTAAGTGGTAAAATGAAGGAGGCAGTAATATGGACTATAGTAATACAAGCACGATAATAATATATAATACATGTTTATGATCAGTGATACCACAATAGAAGTTTAATAATCAGTAGAAACATAAAAGGTCATCTTTTAATACTATCACCACCTAGCATGTTATCATCAGGTCATATCTACAATAGTATCCAATGTTATATAATAAATAATGTTGTTTAGTGGTGACGTGATAGAAATGAACATGCAGATATGAAGTATGCAACCATTCTATAACAATGTGAGTATACAGTAACAGTGTCTATATGATATACAGGAACAAAAGATATGTAATGCAGGGTATACGTGTACATGAATAGTGTGTCTCCACATGAAGTATAACAAGTATCAGGAATTGCACATACTATACAGGTGACATAGTCAGGAAGTGAAACATATTATACAGGTGACATAATAGCGGAGAAAATATCAAGAATAGTAATAGGTAACAGTGCAAAGGAATATACATGTATCAATCAAGTCAGGTTATTTATACAATAATAACAATCAGTACCACCTGATATTTTAATTAATCTCTTCCAGTGTCCCATACCACTGGCATTTCATACTGGAGCCCGCACTCCAGTTGAACCCATCCGGATATGGCATACGGGTACCATTATCCAAACGAGAGAGTAATCAAATAACAAGTGTTCTCGACGTCACTATTATCTATACAGTTTTATTATGTTAACTTGAAACCCAATGGTCAAGGAGCTCTTATCGGGTAGATGTATCCCGTGCATACCCGGGATCACGGCCTTAAACAGACCCCTGGCTGCTGAGAACCCTCCGCTAAGAAGGGAGCACGAAACAAGAAACTAGAGCTCATGGAGCTATATACAATCGGTAGGTAGCACTACCATCCCTTACAGTGAGAAACATATGGATCCAGTACATCCACCCGATAAGATCTAATCAACCGTCAAGTCTTCCCCATCCCCAAGTTATCATTATTATATTTAAATACACAGTATATCAGGAGTAAGTTCAATACATGGTACATGTATCATGATAACAGGACATTAGCTCTGTTGATAGCATAAATCAAGATAACGGAAAACGGAAAACAATAGATGTGGGATTCCACACATCGCATCAACAGCTCACGTATCCAGTAACGAGAATATTAATATCAGTAATGGGAAATAATCATGTAACAAGAATACAGGGATAATATGGCACAATAATACATATAATATGAACGGTGATCCATATAACAAGAATATAGAAATAATATATGCACGTATACCAGTGCGGTGAACATATGTAACAGTGATGTGTGAACATGATATGACTGTGTACCGAGCATCCATGTAATGATGTACCGAGCATCCATGTAATGATGATACCAATATATGAAATGACGGTGTCTAATAAATTGGTGTATCTATATATATCGGTGGGATATGAATAAGGAAGAGTCGTGGTACGTGTAATATCGTATACATATATCAGTGAAGAGAGAAGGGTCACTTGGAAGTTAACTACTAGGTGGCATGGTGAGATTAAATTAGAGAAAATATATATGTGAGAAATGAGAGATAAATTCTCATTCTCATCCCCATTCTCTCTTTAGTTCTCTCTCTAGCTCTGTCTCCCTCTCCTTTTGGGGGCCGGTGGCTGACCCGACCCCGGTTCGGTTTGAACCGTCGAACCGAACAGAGGACCGGTTAGCTAGAATCGGAATCGTGTTGTCAATTCAGGGGTCGCCCCACGGCCGGATCGATTGGGGCGGCACAGCGGAAACAAACCACAGGATCTACTAAGGCAACGTTAAGAAGAGAAGAAGAAGATATTTCAAAGTAGATAGAAAGCCAACAAACAACATAATGTGGTTCCACCGATCAAACAAATCGTGTATACGTTCACGAGAGAAGGGGAGAAACTTTATTAAAACTTTGAGGAAGTACAATAAGAATTTCTTACACCTCACGCTGAGAAGATTACAAGCCCTTGATGGCCGCCAAGAACAACGAACCTTGTGACTAAGCTTCTCTCACGAATCTCTTACCTAAATGAATTACACCCTTAGGAATTATAAATTCATTGGATTCTCTTGAAAAACATTGAAGGTCACCCCTAAGGGGTATTTATGGATCATAAAACTCTCCTAGTCCTAAACAAACTCCATCAATATGAACACTCACAACCTCAGAATGATGGAAACTTGAATTCAACTCGGACTCAAAACAGATCCAGAGAAGAAAATTGCCAGATCCGATATTAGTCGACAGGTCAGGCCATTAGTCAACTAATTCATAGTATAAGTCGGCTAGTCCCAAATCCTAGTCGACTACTCTGACAAATCTTGAGAACCCCAACTCTCTGTTAGCCAAACATGGTCGACTATACAATGTATTAGTCGACTGATCCAGATAATTAGTCGACTATACCCTGTATTAGTCGACTACGCTTGTGCACAGATTTTTATACGCGTCCGTTCTTTGATCTTCAAGTTTTCATATACCGTCATGACGTATTCACGTCATAATACTAACAATCTCCCTCTTGACTTGAATACGTCCAAGTTTGAGATTAGCACTATGCTCATGTGCTCGCATCCATGCACAATTAAATAAACTTGAGTTCATCTCCATCTCACTCCCTCTTCTCCATAACCCCTTATGGAGTTCACAACTTGATTAGGTCAAATTAGTTCAGACCCAACCTGAACTTTATTACTCAATGATCTCCTTGATCTACCTAAGATCTATGGGAATTTTCTCCACCATAGGAGTAACAATCTGGACTATCTTGTTGCACGCCTAGTCCTAATCTCTATTCAGGGTACAACTGAACATCCGAGTTTGAATTTATCATAGTCTCTGATTGTTCCACATCGCCGCTTTTGAAGCCGAGGATAACTGCAATCCACCAATTGTAACTTTTAAGTTTCACAACATATACATATTGCCGACACATTCGGCCAGAAACTTCACATGGGCCTCTTTGAAATTTTTCATAAGATCACCTTCAGAACTGAAACTGAACCCTTCTCCTTGTAGGGCTCTAAGAGAGATGAGATTGTACCTTAATTCGGGGATATGATGAACGCCTGAAGAGTAGTGATGCATCCATCATGAGACCGAAACTGGATTGTTTCTTCTCCAATCACCTAGCTTGTAGTAGAATTCCCCATGAATGCTTCTCTCCCTTGAACCAAAGTGTACGAAGAGAACATCTTCCTATTGGAACTGATGTGCTGTGAACATCCAGAGTCAATAATTTATCTATCTTTGTTACCAGCTGATCTGTCTGTAACAGAAAGAACATCACACTGTTCTTCATCCTCTCTAATCAATTAAGTGACATTAGCATCTAGTTGTTTTTTCTTTCAAAGCCAACAATTAGCTTTAATGTGCCCCTTCTTGTGATAATAGTTGCATGTCAAATTTCAATGTTTTGAGTTACCCATGGAACTTCTATTATTACTTTTCTCCCTTGAATGATGAAACTCACCCGTCAACTGGGTGTCAATTATTTCTTTATTGAGTAGGTGCTCCTTGGCCTCAATGACCTTAATTGTTGACTTGCCTCCATAGATGATAGCTTCCCTAAAGCTTTTATATGAAGAAGGTTAAGAATACAGTAATAAAAGTGCTTGATCCTCATCTTTTATCTTAAGTTTTATTTTATATAAATCATTGATAATAGAAGAAACTGCAATATGAGACTTGATAGGTGTACCTTCATGCATGCGGAGAAGAAAGAGATAATGCTTCAGAATCAATCGATTCGCCAATGACTTCTTCAGATAATGGTCCTAAAGTCGCTCTCACAACGAGGACGCTATTTTCTCTATAGAAAACTCATCCAACACTTCATCCGCCGAGTAAAGTTGAATATTCGTCAAGATTTTCTCATCCAACTCTTTCCAAATTTCTTCCTTAATGTCTTGAGGATTTTTCTCCCTCCCGAATAGTGCTTTCTTCAACCCGCTCTGGGTAAGGATGACGTTCATCCCAATCCACCATCTGCTGAAATTGATGATGCCATCAAACTTCTGAATATCGAACTTGATCGCAGACATTTTCAAGTTGAACTTACTCTGATACTAATTGTTGTGAAATAATCTGTATGCTCTGATACCAATTGATGTGGTTTCAGGGGAGGATGCCCCTATGACCACATCGACTGGGGCGGCAAAGCGAAAATGAACCACAGACTCTACTAAGACAACGTGAAGAAAAGAAGAAGATTTTTCAAAGTAGATAGAAAGCCAACAAATAATATAACGTGGTTCCACCGATCAAATAGATCATGTGTACATCTAAGGGAGAAGGGGTTAAAACTTTCGGAAAGTACAATAAGAATTACTTACACCTCACGCTGAGAAGATTACAAGCCTTAATGGGAGCCAAGAACATCAAACCCTTATGGCTAAGCTTCTATCATGAATTTCTCGCCTAGATAAATTACACCCTTAGGAATTACAAATGCATTGGATTCTTTTGGAATACATTGAAAGCCACCCTAAGGGGTTATTTATAGATCATAGTGTTGGCCCAAAGGCCATTAGCCCTAAGTTTTGATGATTACAAAACATATGAAGTTAGGATTTAACAAAGTTATTTAAATAAGTTTCAGGTAAAAACATAGGTTGATTGACGACTCCTACACAAGACTCAAATTTGGAAGCCGCGAAGATTTAGATCCCAGAGCGGAGCACACTAGAAGCGCTCAAGGATCAATCAAACAACTTGAGAAGACTATACAAGATTTGTATCTTTGCATTTTTCTTTTTAGTTAGGATTTATAGTCTATTTGTCAAAACTGAGATGATAGAGGTTGATAACATTGGGATTGCCACACACACACATTTGATATTGCTTCATGCTTTCAAACAAAATTTTATTACAAAATTTCTTATCAAGTTTCGGAAAAACAAAGTTTTGAAAATTCTTTTTTGGAAAAACAAGTTTTTGGAAAAACCGTTTTTGTTTAGAAAAAGAATTTTTATCAAAATAAAGTTCAAATCATTTTGGTGTTGATTTATAATCACACCCTGGTCTTTATAAGCCATAGAACTCTATTTTGTATATACCGATCTAAAGAATTTTTATCGAAAAATTTAGACTTCAAAATTTTTTTAAAAAGCTGACTTTTGGCCTAGTCCGGTCGACCCACGATCGACCGCTGGCAGAGCAGAACTGCTCTGTCGATAGAACGGGCGGTTGACCGACATGCACCATTGTGCATGTGTGCACATCGGTCGACCGACCGGTCGACCAAGAGCAAGAGCAGTGCTCTTTGTTTTTCCCGATCGACCGTCACGGTCGACCGACAGAGAGTGTAACTCTCTGCTTGGGTTTCACGGTCGACTGTCCAGTCGACCGCCTTTCCAACGGTCGGATTTTCGACCGTTGGCGGTCGATCGGCCCGGTCGACCGGTAGCAGAAAACTCTGCTGACTAGGCTGTAACGGCTATATTCTGGTTTGTCTTTTGTTGGGGCTTTTTCCAACGAATCTCTTGGCCTTTTTAACCCAGTTTTCATCCCCTATAAATAGAGGGAGTGTTCTACAACTAAAACACAAGATTTACAAGATTAAGATCAAAAGTTTTCAAAAGTTTAGCCTTTTAGCAAAAAGTTTTCATTGAGCCAAATTTTCAATCCTTTTAGCTTGAAGACTTCCTCTACTTCTCTTCTAGATTTGTGCACCATACAATCCCAAAAGTTTCATCTCCTCATCTTGGTTGTAGGGTTGTGCAAGTGAGCCATTGTTTGTGGTCAAGTGTTGATCACCGTTTCTTCATATTGAAAAGTTGTAGAGATTGCGGCCTCAAGCGAGCTAGTGAGCTCTAAGTCGGTGTTGCAGCACCGTGAGAAAGGACAAGTATGTCCAAAGAGTTCTAGTGAGAACTTGTATTGACGATCCGGTGGGATCAAGCATAGTGGAAATCCTTCATCGTGTTGAAGGTGGGGACGTAGAGCAGTGGCTCGAACCTCGAAACATATTCTCGTATTTGCGATTGTCCACATATCTCTAAACTCTCTCTCTCTTTTACTTGCACTATTATTTATTTACTTTCTTGCAAGTCTTATTATTGTTGTTGTTTATTATTAATTAGTTTTTAATCCACATTATTTGGTACTTAGTATAGCCTTCACCTATTCACCTCCCCTCTAGGTGATTTCACATAGAACTATCCTAGTTCTAAACAAACTCTATCAATGCGAACAGTCACCGCCTCAGAATAAAGGAAACTCGAATCCAACTCGGACTCAAAATAAATCCAGAAAAAGAAACTGCCAGATCTGACATTAGTCGACTAGATCAAGGCATTAGTCGACTAATACATAGTATTAGTTGACTAGTCCCAAATCTTAGTCGACTACTCTGACAAATCCTGAGAACCCCAACTCCCTGTTGGCCAAACATGGTCAACTATATAATATATTAGTTGACTAATCCATGTGATTAGTCTACTATACCTTGTATTAGTCGACTACTCCTGTGAATAGATTCTCGTACACGTCCGTTCTTTGATCTTTAAGTTTTCATTTATCTTCACAACGTATTCACGTCATAATCCTAACAAACTGGGCTCGCAACTAGTTTTGCGGTTTCAAATTGAACCAAAACTGGCTGCGGAGGCGACCGGTTCCGGCTTCTGAAGTTCAGGCAGATTTTTTTTCTTTTGGTTGTTGGGCTCGGCCAGGTCGAGGCTGGCAGGCAGGCCAGGACGCGAGCCCATGAGGCCAGGCGCCTGCCTAATTTTAAAAAAAATAATTTTTTTACCCCTTGAAAGTTTTGAACCCGCTACCTTTGAGTTATTAGTACGACACTCTAACAAATTGAGTTAATAGGCATTTTCATTAGAGCGTTCAGTTATATATATTAATATTGTTTAGTAGTTTAGTGTTTAAAAAAAATCGAACAGAAACCTATTCCGAAACCGGAACCAGACGGCTCAACTCCGATTCTGGTTCCTCCAACCCCAAAATCGGGAATCGCCGACTCCAGAATTGGGGTCGGGTCTACCGGTGGCAATATGCCAGCAACGGTCGACGACTGGTGGATGTCGCGTCCCTCTCTTTCTTGGTGGTCGGGGGAGGCGCGGGCGCAAAGGGCGCGGAGACGTAGGGAGCATGGCGCATGCACGAGCATGGGCACGCAAGGCACAGGTGCAGGTGCGCGGGCGCATAGGCGTGCCGACCAAGGAGCCGAGCGGGCACGACCAAGGAGCCGAGGCCAGAAGGCACACGCATTCAACAGTGTATAGGTTTTGATACTTAATTGAGGTGAATTCAGTCACCACTTAACTGAAATTTAACAAAGAATATTTATAAAATAGATTTTGATGTATATTCTTGAATAGGGATATATTTGGGAGATTGGACAGTTGATCGTGCCGATGATCATCGGAACTAGTGAGTATCGTATCTTCGAGTAGTGGGATTCATGTAGAATGAATTGAAAACTTAACTACATGGTTATTAATAACGTACATGAGTAACTGTGAACCTTGATTAAGATATTATTAAGATCATAAATTGGTAGTTAGAAACTACATTAACCCTAATTAAGTGGGATGATTATAACTGATAATATTTTAACTTAGTATACAACTTGACATATCTATTCATGTGTATATGCATGATGATTGTTGCAACCATAATATATACCGAGCTTGTGAAATTGATGTGAATATATCATGAACTTTAATTGGAAACTGTTGTGTGGATATTAAGTTGGAATTGAATATCGGTTATGATATTTATAACTTGATTAACAAGCACGAGATTAGGTCTTGATACTTTACATGATAATTTGAACTTCATGTCATATATGAACTTAAAAATACATGAATATGATTGTGTGTAACACATTGGCATGTATGTGAATGAATGATACCATAAGAACTCTCAGAAAATTATTTGATAATTCAGTAAACTCATGATAAACACTTATTGTGATTGATTGATGATGTATATACGTGCAAAATATGCATAATTATATATATATATATATATATATATATATATATATATATATATATATATATATATATATATATATATATATATATATATATATATATATGGATGAGAATTATATATATATATATATATATGGATGAGAATTATATATATATATATATATATATGGATGAGAATTATATGTGTGTATATGGATGATGAATTGGAGGAGTTTATTGGCGGAGGTGAATGGTGAAGTAGAAGTTTGCATGAACTCATCGAAGGAAGCAGTGCGAGTGGTATGCCTTATTGTATGCGTTGTATCCTTTCATCAAAGGTAGGGGAAAACGAATGATATACGTGTGTTTATATTTGATACCCATCATCAAAGAAAGGAAAGTGTGAATGGTATACATGTGTGATATACATGTAAATGTGTGTGTACCCTGTACATGTATTGAGTATGTTAGATGTGTACGATGTTGTGAAAATAGTAAAGCATGATTATTATATGATAAATATACCAAGAACAAAATAAATAATTACCAACATGATGGTATGTGATGGGTGCAACCGTTGGAGCTTGACACTTGATGCATAAATCACTTACATATATTATTATTATGTTTCATAAGAGCATAATTTGTGATCTGTGCATCACTAATTATAAAATTAATAAGATGTGATGTATCTGGTAGTTGACACATCTATGTTATAAGAAAGATAAAAAAGATTGGGTTAGAGGTCAAAAGTTAAGAGTTGATAAGGAATTGAATTTTCTATACAATTTAAAACTGATTTTAGAGATTTGAAACTATAAGTTATATAAGCATGCATTCATGTAGGTTAAATTAGAATTTACCTTACTCATTGAGTTTTCAAGCTCACCTCGTTGTTATTAACCATCTTTTCAAGTCATGAGAAGAGTAAGGGCCCAACTTGAGGTCTTACAAGTAGTAAGGAAGATCGAACAGTATTTTGTTGAGCACTTATATTTTATCTTTTAAGTATTTCTTTGTATAAAATGAAAGTGCTCAAGTTTTAGTGTGTTTGTGTGTGTCTCTCTCTATATATATGAGAATGATTGATAGTGAAATCACCTAGAGGGGGGGTGAATAGGTGATGGCTATACTAATGGTCAAATATTGCGGATTTAAAAACTATTTAAGCAATAAGCACAATTAAAAGAACTTGCAAGTAAATAGGCAATTAATAGAACAAGTAAAAGAGAGATAGAGTTTAGAGAAAAGTGGACAATCGCAAATACGAAGATTTTTCCGAGGTTCGAGCCACGCTCTACGTCCCCGCCTTCGCCACACGAAAGATTTCCACTATTGGTGATCCCACTGGATCGTCAATACATGGACACACTTGTCCTATCTCTCGCGGTGCCACAACACCAACTTGGAGCACACTCGCTCGCTTGAGGCCGATGCCTCTACAACTTCTCACAATGAAGAATGGTGATCAAACACTCGATCACAAACAAAAGGCTCACTTGCACAACCCTACAACCAAGATGATGAGATGATACTTTGGGATTGTGTAGTGCACAAAGACTAGAGAGAAGTAGAGGATTGCTTCAAGAAAAGGGTTGAAAATTTTGGCTCAATTGAAAATCTTTTGCTAAAGGCTAAGCTTTTGAAAACTTTAATTTTTGCTTGTAAATCTTGTGTAAATGGTTGAAGAAACCTCCCACTATTTATAGGGGATGAAAAATGACTTACAAAGGTCAAAAGAGTCGTTGGGGAGAAACCCAACACAAAACTGTTCAGAAAAATATAGCTGTTGGAGTCTGTCAGAACTTTCTGACTGAAGCCGATCGACCGGGCCGGTCGACCGTCAACGGTCGGATTTCCGACCGTTGAGAAGCCGGTCGACCGAAGCGGTCGACCGAAGTCCCAACCAGAGAGCAAGTCTCTCTGTCGTTCGACCGGTCCGGTCGACCGGGGAAAAACAGAGAGCACAGACATTGCTCCCAGTCGACCGGTCGGTCGATCGATGTGCACACATGCACAGCGGTGCATGTCGGTCGACTGGGCCGGTCGACCAGACTAGGCTAAAACTGTTTTCCCAAAGGCTTTTTAAAGATGGTAAATTTTGGTAAAAATTCTTTGGATAGGGGACTACAAAATATAGTTCTAGGACTTGTAAAAATCAGGGTGTGATCATAGATCAACCAAAAAGACTTGAACTACATTTTGACAAAAATTCTTTTTCCAAACAAAAACTGTTTTTCCAAAAACTTGTTTTTCCAAAATGATTTTTCCAAACTTTGATTTTTCAAAGCTAGGTTAGAAATCTTGATATGAAAATTGTTTGTAGGCATGAAGCAATCTGAAAAGTGTGTGTGTGACAATCCCAAAATAATCTACCTCTATCATCTAGGTTTTAACAAAATGAACTAAAAATCTTAACTAAAATGAAAAATACAAATCTTGAATTTGTCTTCAATCTTGTTTGATCCTGGAACTCTCCTATGTGCTTGGCTCTGAGATCCAAATCTTTGCGGCTTCCAAAAGTGTGAGTCTTGTGTTGGAGCCGTCAACCAAACTAGAATTTTTTTAACCTGAAACTCATTTAAACAAAATTGTTAAAACATAACTATATATGGTTTGTTATCATCAAAATGTCGGGCTAATGGCCTTTGGGCCAACAATCTCCCCCATTTTGATGATGACAAAACATATAGAGTTATCACAAATATTTTGGGTAGAGTCTTCAAGTGAAGCTCCCCCTTAACTCATGCATATATAAAATGATCATGATAAGAGATACATATGCATAATCTAGGCATATAGGATAAAGAAATGATACACATGCCAACCATCCATGCATACCAAAAATACAGAATTTATAGGTGTATGCATACATGGTTACCTCCATCCATCCAATACCACCAACCTCCAAACTAATTAAATGAGGTAATAAAAGCATAAGCACAAGTCACAATCAATCACATATGCCATAGAACATAACTGTCATAATAAAAACACATGTCCATATATAAAAGAGGTTCATAGTACATGTCCACCAAATCAAACACTAATACATGAAGAAACACAAAATAACCCAAAATAACATGAAGCAAAATAGCCCAAAAGTCTCTCCCCCTTTTTGACATCATCAAAAGAGGGAGTCACTCCTCATCCTCATCAGAATCATCCTCATCAGAAGCATCCTCATCATCCTCATCCGAATCATCCGAATCCGAATTCTGGGCAGCAGCAGGCTGAGGTGGAGAGGAAGGAGTCCTGGCTGGAAAAGGAGGGCCGGTAGGAGGAAGCGGCCTCGCATGAGCAGTGGGAACAGGAGCCGGCAATTCATGCTTCAGAAAGAAAGCGTCAAGATGTGACTCCAAGTAGTGGATGGAATTACAAATATAGCCCATGTCATTTCGCAGGCCCTGTAGTGCGCGGTCATCTCCGCGGAAAGCTGCTGATGATGAGCAGTGATCTCAGCAGTGATCTGCTCATGGTGCTCCCGCATCTCAGTGGATAAGACAGTATAAAGATCAGAAGGAGCAGACGAGCCATAAGAGGAGCCAGGCAAACGAACAGCAGGATGGACAGAAGGCAGCTGAGGAGCAGGAGCCCTAGGACGCATCCTCTTGAGAAGGGTGCTGTTCAGATCAACAGACGGTTCTACAGATTGTTTATTGGAGAGATTGAAATTGAGTTCTTTGAGCAAATAAGTGATGACCATCCCAAAAGGCAAATGCCGAGTAGGGACAAGGAGATGGTCCGAGGTCATAATGCTAATGATGAGCTTAGGGATATTGACTCTAATGCCTCGCAGAAGGCAATAGATAAGCAATGGAGCAGATCTCCGGGCGTGACTGTACTCTCCCGATTTGGCAGGAGGTTGTAGAACACTATTTTGGCTAAGACTTGAGCAATGAGAGTGTAGTGTTTTACTTCCTCATTCCTAACCAAGCCAGGATTGTCATCGCCATGGAGTAACGTGGAAGTGGTGAGGGCAGACTCACCGTCCGGATAAACAAAGTCATGAAGATCTAGGGAGTAAATATCTTCACCCTCACAGGAGAGATGAAGATGATGAGCAAATTCTTGGAGAGAGATGTCTATATCTTTCCCCAAAACTCTAGATCGAATTTGATTGGACTCAAATGAGAGATTAGAGTAGAAATAATGAACAAGTGAGGGATAAACTGGCTCCCTAATAGAAAGATAATTTTCTAGGGAATTAGCTCATAAAATAGGGGCTAAATTAAGGTGTTCAAAGTCATTTATAACCACACTTCGCCCAGAGCTAATAGGCCTAGTAGAAATAATAATGTGTCTATATTGAGCTTGGGATGAAATAAAAAGAGGTGAATGAGAAGAGGTTTGAGCAGATTTTCCTTTTTCAGAGCGTGTCCTCTTCGACATGATGAAGAGATAAGCTAGATCTAGGAAAAGGTAGTGAAAATAAAGCAAGGAATTGGAAAGATCAAAAAAAAATTTTACCTTGAAATTATGGAGAAATTATGGAGAAAATCCGACAAATCCCTTGAAAAAGTGAAGAGCCAGGCCTGAAACAGTAGATCTGAGGAATTTTGGGAAGGATCTAGGGTTTAAAGGAGTTGGAGAGGGTTAGAGGGGTGTTAGGGTTTTGGAGGAGAAGAGGGAAAAGAAGAGTCGGCGGATGAATGAGAGAAAATATGAGATGAGGGCTTTAAATAGATCGAGTGAAAAACTGGGTCCCCGTCGCCCGGTCGACCGGGTCGGTCGACCGGTCAAAACCCGAGACCAAGCCCACTACATTCGGTCGACCGCCCGGTCGACCAGCTAAAGAAAAAATTAAAAATTTTAATCCAGGCTAGAACGGTCGGCCGCTTCGGTCGACCATGCCTATGCCAGGCCAGAGCGGTCGACCGGGCCGGTCGACCGGTCTTGCCCAAAACAAAACAGTGAGCAAGCCAGTTTTTTAAAAAAATTTATTTTAAATAACCATTACAGCAAACATGTATATCTATCAAAAGGATGTTAAAAATACTTTAATCATTCTTGTTATGAACAAAAAAAATTTATTTTTATTTGTTATTAAATATTTATTCTTATTTCTTAATAAAACAATAAATTAGAGATGTTGAAGCCGAATACCCTGTTAAGGGTTCTGAACTTCTCCTCGTCATTCCTCTAGATTAGAGTTTAGGCGCGCAATTGCCATATCTAATTATTTGCTCTAAATAAATTGTTTTAAATAAATCTTTATTTTGACAAAATGCATATAAATCATTTAACAAAAACTAGACATGTGGACAAAAAACATATGGCATAGAAACAAGACTATAATCTTAAATATGGCATAGATATAAACAAAATAGAAATGCTAGACTATAATAACACATATCACAATAACATAAAAGTAAACTAGCAATCCTATGTATGAAAAATAAAATCTTTATGTGGAGAGATTACCAAACCAAGGCATTCTCCAAAAATGGGTGCCTCCATGATAGTGATGCAAGCGACGATATGGTCGTTGAGCATTGATGCATCCACCACCCGGGCACCATCTCCCCCTAAGTCTTGGAGGATGACGACCCACCTGTATCAATTATTTTCAGTGTGTCTTTTGGTACCCAAATCTTTTTGGGTCCTATAGGGTTAGTATCTTGTCGAACCCAAATATTTTTATTTAAAATGTTTAGCTTAGCATAATAAAATTTTTCTAAATGGCCTTTGCGGCCACAATGAGTGCAAGTGTAAATTCTACCACTACTATAAATAAAAGCATGTTTGTGTGTGTGTGCATGTTTTTGTGATTTAGAAGCATGAGAATGATGAGAGTGTTTCCCTTGGGATAATCCTTTGGGAAATCTAGATGCAAGTTTGGATACATCAAAAGCATACTTCTTTAAAGTTGAGTCCAAAACTTCAACACGTTTTTGAATCTCCAAAAGTTCATTTTTGTTGCAAGTTGAAATAGGAGTTTTTCTTTCTTTACAAGCTATTTTATAATTTTCAAAATCCTTTTTCATCTTTTCAAAAGAATTTGTTAAAACATTTTTCTCTTGCAAAACATGTTCAAATTTAATTTTCAAAGAATCATTTTCCTTTTTCAATTTCTTATTTTGAGCTTGTGAAAGTTCATATCTACTTTGAAGCTCTTCAAAAAAATGTGCAAGCTCATCCATGGTTAAATCATCATCATCTATAGAGTTTTCAAGATATACCTTGGTAGCTTCCTCACCTTGTGCTATGAAGCACATGTGTGCGGCGTCGATCTCCTCATCGGATTCCGACTCCGTGTCATCCCATGTGGCCACATTGCCTTCTTCTTCTTTGGCCCGTTCTTGGAGGTAGTAGCTTGTAGAGAGGGGCACTCGGCTATGAGGTGTCCCGTCTTCTTGCAATGATAACAAGGACCTGGTTCCTCTCTTTTTCTTTCAAATCTCCCTTGAGGTTTCTCTCTTCGGAAATTGCTTTGTCTACCCTTCTTGTAGAACATTTTGCCCACCTTCCTTATGAGCATGGCAAAGTCTTCATCGTAGTCCTCCGATGAATCTTCCTCATCATGGGTGGATGGAACGGCTTTGAAAGCGAGGGCTTTCTTCTTTGGTGCCTCCCTTTCTTCTCTAACTTTCATCTCCATCTCATGGGTTTTGAGATTGCCGATGAAGCCGGAAAAGTCCATCTCCTCCCTATCGTTGAGCTCCTTGAGGGTGGTTGCCTTCACTTCCCAAGATTTGGGAAGAGCTCGAATGACCTTCCGGATCTTTTGGTCATTATCAATCGTATCACCTAAAGAAGATATAGCATTAGTTATCTTGGTGAAACGGGTGAGCATGTCATCAATGCATTCATTTTCAAGCATATAAAAATTCTCATATTGAGAACGAAGCAAGTCAATTTTGGATCTTTTGACTTGAGACGTTCCCTCATGAGTTACAATGAGAACATTCCAAACTTCAAATGCCGATTTACAATTTATGATGCGTGAGAGGTCATCTTCATTTAAAGCTTGGGTTAAAGCATATGGGCTCTAGCATTGGCCTCATAGTCCTTAGTGTTATCTTCGGACCATGATCTCTCATCAGTGAGGGGTTCAATAAATTCTTTGGTGATGGCCCTAGCAACTCTAACTCCTAGGGATTTAAGGAAAAGGTTCATCTTGACCTTCCAAATGGGGAAGTTCAAGCCATCAAACTTAGGTGGGGACTTGATGCTAGAAAAATCAACAGATGCCATGAATACAAATATAATGCACAACAAATAAAATGCAACAAATAGATATAGCCAAATATGAGGATCTCCCTAAGGTGGTTAAACCAAATATTAGGGTTAGGCTCTAATACCAATTGAAATCACTTAGAGGGGGGTGAATAGGTGATGACTATACTAATGGTCAAATATTGCGGATTTAAAAACTATTTAAGCAATAAGCACAATTAAAAGAACTTGCAAGTAAATAGGCAATTAATAGAACAAGTAAAAGAGAGAGAGTTTAGAGAAATATGGACAATCGCAAACACGAAGATTTTTTCGAGGTTCGAGCCACGCTCTACGTCCCCGCCTTCGACACACGAAGGATTTCCACTATTGGTGATCCCACTGGATCGTCAATACAAGGACACACTTGTCCTATCTCTCGCGGTGTCGCAACACCAACTTGGAGCACACTCGCTCGCTTGAGGCCGATGCCTCTACAACTTCTCACAATGAAGAATGGTGATCAAACACTCGATCACAAACAAAAGGTTCACTTGCACAACCCTACAACCAAGATGATGAGATGATACTTTGGGATTGTGTAGTGCACAAAGACTAGAGAGAAGTAGAGGATTGCTTCAAGAAAAGGGTTGAAAATTTTGGCTCAATTGAAAATCTTTTGCTAAAGGCTAAGCTTTTGAAAACTTTGATTTTTGCTTGTAAATCTTGTGTAAACGGTTGAAGAAACCTCCCACTATTTATAGGGGATGAAAAATGACTTACAAAGGTCAAAAGAGTTGTTGGGGAGAAACCCAACACAAAACTGGTCAGAAAAATATAGCTGTTGGAGTCTGTCAGAACTTTCTGACTGAAGCCGGTCGACCGTCAACGGTCGGATTTCCGACCGTTGAGAAGCCGGTCGACCGAAGCGGTCGACCGAAGTCCCAACCAGAGAGCAAGTCTCTCTGTCGGTCGACCGGTCCGGTCGATCGGGGAAAAACAGAGAGCACAGACATTGCTCCCGGTCGACCGGTCGGTCGACCGATGTGCACACATGCACAGCGGTGCATGTCGGTCGACTGGGCCGGTCGACCGGACTAGGCTAAAACTATTTTTCCCAAAGGCTTTTTAAAGATGGTAAATTTTGGTAAAAATTCTTTGGATAGGGGACTACAAAATAGAGTTCTAGGACTTGTAAAAATCAGGGTGTGATCATAGATCAACCAAAAAGACTTGAACTATATTTTGACAAAAATCCTTTTTCCAAACAAAAACTGTTTTTCCAAAAACTTGTTTTTCCAAAATGATTTTTCCAAACTTTGATTTTCCAAAGCTAGGTTAGATCTTGATATGAAAATTGGTTTGTAGGAATGAAGCAATCTGAAAAGTGTGTGTGTGACAATCCCAAAATAATCTACCTCTATCATCTAGGTTTTAACAAAATGAACTAAAAATCTTAACTAAAATGAAAAATACAAATCTTGAATTTGTCTTCAATCTTGTTTGATCCTGGAGCTCTCCTATGTGCTTGGCTCTGAGATCCAAATCTTTGCGGCTTCCAAAAGTATGAGTCTTGCGTTGGAGCCGTCAACCAAACTAGGATTTTTTAACCTGAAACTCATTTAAACAAAATTGTTAAAACATAACTATATATGGTTTGTTATCATCAAAATGTCGGGCTAATGGCCTTTGGGCCAACAGATAGTGGTATAAGGTGCATGTATATATCAGTTTTGTATTTGAGATAGTTTGAGTAATATGTAACTGGTGATCTTTCGGAAGTGATGTGAATACTAAAATATCTTATTTTGTGATTAAATGATATACTTTTACAATTATTAAGTAGGCTGGTGTTGGTGAAATTTGATATATTATATCAGAGCAAACTTCATATTATAGAGGAAATGTTTGTTGGCCCGGATGCCTTCCTCTCTAGTTTTGATGATGATTAACTCATGTAGTTATGTTTACTAATAATCTTGTGATTTTAGTTTCAGATCATGTAAAAAGATATTAGTTGGTGATTGCTTCAAAAAGAGGAGTTTGGAAGCCTTTCACAAGTGATTCCAGTGCCCGAGCATCAAGATCATACCTTTGCACTCGGTGGATCACGTTTGGGATCGAGTCGGCTTGAAGATTGAAGATCGTCAAGAAGACTTAGGTATCCTATTTTAGTTTAGTGTGTTTTAGATCCATGTGTAAAGATAAGAATAGTTGATATGCTCAAGTGCACAACACACACGTTTTATGGTTTTTTCGGTTTTTAGTTTAACCGATATTTGATTTCATGAATAGATTGATCAAAACAAGTTTAAATGGTTTATATGTATAGTAGATATATTCTTTCTATACATGCATGCTTAAACTTCTTAGACAAACTTATTTTGACTTTCCTATTCATGTATTGAAAAAGTCAAGTTTGATAAAATACAAGTTTTGGTTTTTGGCAAAAATGATAAAACACAAAAATGGTTTCATATGCTTGATATTTGAGTTGAAATATTTATCATAAGTTTATATATCAATGCAAAATGATAAAACTATTTTTGGGTATTTTTACAAGTTTTATTAGATTTATTAAAATATTTTTGCCATGTATTTCTGACCCAGAACTGGCTGACAGGCCAGGTCGGTCGACCGCTCGGTCGACCGCACCAAGGGCCGGTCGACCTTGCGGTCGACTGACGTGCACAGAGCTGTGCACGTCTGGCAGCACAGTGGGTCGGCCGACCGACCGGTCGACCGGACCAGAGAGCTTGCTATCTGTATCTGGGCGGTCGACCGGACGGTCGACCGGGTTTCCCCAACGGTCATATTTTTGACCGTTGGCGGTCGACCGGGCCAGTCGACCGCAAGCCTGTCAGACTGTCAGATCAGCCTAACGGCTAGTTTTCTGTTTGGCCTATATAAACCCCAATTCTTTGGGATTTTGGCCAAGATTTTTTAGAGCAAACATTTCCCTATTCTCTGGTTTATAAAACAAGTTTTCAAAAGTGTTTAAGAGCCAAAAGATCTATCTTTATATTGTTTTAGGTTTTTGAAAAAATCAAAGAAAAGAGTATTTTGGGAGATTTGTCTTGGCTTTCATTTTCTATCTTTTACAAGAGTTTTTCCAAGTATTTTTCTTTGAGTTTCTGTTTTCCAAACACCTAGTTTTTCACACTTGAGCT
This sequence comes from Agave tequilana, assembly GCA_038442645.1. Classification (NCBI taxonomy): domain Eukaryota; kingdom Viridiplantae; phylum Streptophyta; class Magnoliopsida; order Asparagales; family Asparagaceae; genus Agave; species Agave tequilana. The sequence goes on from JAVJIF010009622.1 coordinate 93,439, forward strand.
ATCATTCTATCCTATTCTATTAGGATCTTGTTTTGTGGAAAAAGAGAGATTGTTTGTGGTTGAAAGAAACCACTAGTTGTAAACCCTCATTTATTTGTGTATCCCTCTTTGGTAGAGGTTGATCGGAGTGGTATTGGTTTGTATCCCTCTTCGGTAGAGGTGATTTGTTGTTGTTTGGCTACGGGCCTACCCCTCGGTTGTGAGGCGGTATTTGAGAGAGGAATTTGGTACTCCCTTGTTGTACAAATCCTTCTCGGTGAAGGTTCCCTCGGTGGGAGTCCTTGGTGGACAAGATAGTGGATTAGAAATCCTTCTCGGTGAAGGCGGGGACGTAGAGCTAGGGGCTCGAACCTCGAAACATATCTTTATGTTTGCGTTTGATCCATTGTCTCTCTAACTCTCTCTCTCTCTCTTTACTTTGTGCATAGCATCATTCATAGCATCATAACTATTTGCTTTTGTTTTGAGCATTAATTCATATTGTCATATCTATTATATGCTTGTGTGTTTGTGTGCCTCACTTGTACTTAACCACAAGAGCTTCATATAGCACCTCAACCCATATCCAGGGGAATCAAGAGGAGTTAGTCCAGAGCCCTTCACGGGGAATTCGGCTACACTTGTGTGTTGTATTAAGTGTGTTGCAATTAGTTTTTAAGCTTCTGCACTTAGCGCATTTAGTTAACTAGATTAGCATATCACCTATTCACCCCCCCCCCTCTAGGTGATTTCAATGTTGCCGAGATTATCAGTAATTATCAGAAAATTAAGTATAGCAGTTATGATCATGATAATTTGATAATTAAAAACTAGGACCATTATATGTACACTAAAATAGTGGCAATATAGTAACCAAAGATATGTGACAAACCCATATTATTTTTTTTAATCATGATTCATTAAATTCTATTGCACCTGTCTAGATTTATGCACAAAATTTTAGGACATAGTATAAAACAATCATATAAATTAACTTTATAATTATTAGGTGCAATTTCATCTCAAGTGGAATAAATTAATAATTTTATTCTTTAATAAAAATCCTAGGCTTTTGATTTTTCTTTCAAATTGTTTCTTAACTCCTAACTGTTTCAAATCGATTATTAGGTTTATAAACCCAAGATTAACCATCCAACTGGCCAGGTCGTGACAATCAGGTGGAAGGCTTTTTGTTTTGCAATGGTAATTAATTATATAACCACCTCTCAGAACACATTTTTAGACACCAATTAAAACTGGTATTTCAAAAGAATGACTCACCTTTCAATTTCCTTATCCTATTAAGCTCGAGATCCTTAGGAGCCAATGTCTATTTCAGTTACAATTTAGGTTTGCTATTATGAAATCTTTGAGTTTTATCCCTTTGGGGAGTTAATTATTTGACAATATATAGATATTTGATTTAAAAGGAATACCCATTTATATCTCCATTCATAGTTATGATTCTAACTAGCATATTTGAGCTTTGTGAGTAGAACATTCTCAACCAACTCAGAACAAATGTGATTCCAGTTATATACTATTAACAAAACAATTATATTAAACCATAAACTAATTATTTATATTTAAACCCTCTTGAACATCAATTAATCCACAATTCTTTGTTCCAAACAAAACTTGTTATTTATTTTGGTGACTACCCTGAATTTTACTTAGAACATATTTGCACAATTCTTCAGTGCATGAATTTAAGTGTCAACTATTAAATGAAAATTTTCTTACGGTCAATTAGTATTAAGTAATAAAATTTCATTAAATAATTAGGCATAGTAAAGTAGAGAAAATTATAGCTCATGTTGCACCACATTGTTCAGTTATTGTTTTTAAATCATTTATTTGACTGCAGCTACATAAATCAAAGTATCAAGCATATATTCATTCTTGCAGTCCACATTAGCTTCTTTAATATCAAAATATGCTTAATGATTTCATATATCGCTAACTACATTACCACTCCGGGGCTAGAAAAACTTAAAAGTATTAAACCTAAGGCATAGAAATATCTTTTAATGATAGAACTGGAGTATTATATTTATCCAAGTTAAACTGGAAAAGAAAGATTTGATTCCCTTTATTACTTATGATTCTAAATTATCCTTAACACCAATCAACCTCACAACTTCATAGTAATGTTTTATTATGAATAATAATAATTTAACATTCCAATATCTCTGGAAGTATTACATGCTCTAGATTACGCAACTACCAATTGTTAATTTTGCATGAAATGTACAATTGCAAGAAACATATAATTTAAGATTAACTGACTAATTGTAGGATGGTTGCAAGATTTAGACAATTTAAAATTCTTTAACTGGTCGTAGGAAATTGGACAACTATTAGATAATTATACAACCAATTACAGGAATTATACAACTATCTAATTAATTGCAGGACTGTCAGGAAATAGATCAAAATTAGTCCTCTAGATTGTTAAATTCTTTTGTATTTTCCTAGAATTTCAAGTTTTTTTAACTTGTTATATTAAAATATGAACATGCATCAATTTATATTGCAATAAATATGTATTTAAATAAATAAAACAGGATAAAGAAATTTCTGGCTAATGCGGGAGCAATTGTGCAAGAACACTGCCCTAGAAGATTAAGACCCGCCTATCGCTAGGGCGTTGAAACGATCATCGTCGACCAGCGGTAGAAACTCCCGAAAAAGTACCAGCACCCGACTCTAGCGTAAGTTAAGTTCTCTGCTCAAACAATGAACGATCGCCTATAAAATCATTATAAAATCAATAATAATATTTTAAAAAAGGAGAGAACTTTCTCGGAAAGAGCTCAAGAGGGAGAAGAGTTGTTGTTTTGTGTATTGCTGCTGTAAGAGAGAGGTTTTATTTTTAACCTTCAGAGTCCTCCGTAGTTGTAACAACAAATGAGAAAATCGCGATTATGTAAGGGTTGTTGAAAGATATTCTCACCTAACGTGCGGATCTCATGAGACTCGGTCAAAAGGAATCAGTCATGAGCTAACGAGTCAAAAAGAGAAAAAAAACTAAACAACAAAACACAGGCTCGGTCGTGCACGGGAATGCGGCTCGGCATGCTCGCGCGCATGTAGTTAACACATCTCATGACATATAACTTTTTCGCGTAAGACTAAACCTAAAGGCCAAAATGAAAACTACCAGAAAACTTAAGCTTTCTGATGAGTTTGTTTGTGTTCACTTGGAACCTGTTTGGCCAATATAAAAAGGGAGAGAACAGAGATGACATCACTTTTGTATCTCATCACATCAGTTCCACAATTATGAGACAACCATTTAATTCCCACTAGGATTCTCTTCAAAATGATGGATACTGAAAAAAAGAAAATATTAAACTACAAGTGAACTTCAAGAGAATAATTGGTTCAACAAGATAATGTTATCATTCAGACTTTGTATTAGATAGTAAATTAACATACACTTCTCTCTTGAGCTCATTGCAGATCAAGACATATTTACACTCTGATTCCATCTAGTGTGATTCTTGGTGAATATTCTTTGTTTCGAATGAAAATGACAGATAGAGGGAGAGTGTCTGTGAAATGACACATGTTTAACGCGCATGATTTAGTTACTTAAGAACAGTAATCATTTGCATATCAAGGCCCCTGCGGCCCACAAGAAAATCAATTCATGCCGCCCTCTTGAAATATTATAATAAGTCTAAAGATTTTAAAACTCTGTTCTTTTAAATTTATTCTCATTCATTTGTCAAACGCGAGATTATAACATGCATGTATATGACTTTACATCTGTGAACCGAATTCTTGATGTGACCACAACGGTGGGCCCATATAATTAGGAGGGAGTTTCGTACTTTAGTCTGCGGATCACAGGTCTGGTCTAAAGGTGCGGTCCAATACTTTATACGCAAGAGACTTAACGACGCAGGGTTCGGATTCGTTTGTCCCAATTTGGTTGTCATAACTGACCGTAATTCGTAAGTCGTAATTGGTAAAGATATTTATAGTTGTAAATGAGTTACATGTATGTAAATTTTATGGTGTTTAGTTGGTAATATAAAGTTGTAAGTGAAAAAGTGTATTGTGTTTTACGGTGTTTGGTTGTCGTAATGTGTAAGTCGTAAGTGAAAAAGTTGACTACAAAATTAACTATTTGGTGATTTAAAAAGTTTTAGTATTACAAATAAATATTAAAAATGCTAAATATTAAAAAAAATTAATATTAACATAAAAAAATAATACAAATTTGTGTGACCACAAATTAACTGTAACTGGGCTGTAAGTGAGTGGTAATTGGGTTGCAAGTGAGTGGCAATTGGGTTGTGTAAGTCTTTTACGAATTACGGTCCAAACAAACGCCATAATTATAACTGGGTTATAAATCATTTACGAATTACGGACTTTTACGCGAAACAACCGGCCCCTGAGGTTGTTAACGTGGGCTTTTCGTCGTTAGCAGGCCGGTCGCGGTTCACATGGACCGTGTCAGCGAAAGAGTTATCACGTTATCTTCTTCCATCCCCCGTTCTTTGCTCTTTTCTGCAAAACCGAGAGCCCAAACTCCAATGCAAGTGCAGTGGGATGCCGTCTCATTTGTCGACACGTAAAAGTGCGGGGCCCAGTTCTCCTTGATGACGCGTGGCCGTGGGTGTGGCCAGCCGTTGCTGTTTGCTTGGGCTTTCAGCTGCGTTCAATTACTATTTCTGAATTACAATTAGACTTAAATGAGAGTGATCCTAAATATTAGGAAGAAGAAGGGAAAAAAACTAAAAATAGTTAAAGAAAATAAAAAATGAAGAAAATAAACCACAATCATCACGCAGAGAGAGAGAAATGAGAGAAGGGACCAAATAAAAACAAATAAATAAATTGATGGGGAGTTACAAATACGGCCTCATCTTCAAGAGGAAATTCCGATGGAGCGAGGCCGAGCCCCCTCCCGACGTCCGGCGGGCCTTCGAGGCCTACGCCGGCGGCGGGGCCCACATGACCATCGATCAGCTCCGCCGCTTCCTCCACGAGCAGCAGGGCGACTGCTCCCTCAACGCCTCCGACGCCGAGCGCTTCGTCGACCACCTCCGCCAGCAGGAGCTCCGCCACTTCCTCGGCCACGCCGCCTCCCGCCCCCTCCTCGGCCTCGACCATTTCCACCATTTCCTCTTCTCCGAGGATCTCAACCCCCCAATTGTGTCTCAGGTTGGTTTCAAATTTGAATGAAATTATTGCAATTTACATGATTTCTCTCTTTTATCTTTTCATTTGTATTAATTTAATCTGTTTAGGCTCACATTGTAAAATATATGTGATGGATTTGATATCTATGGGCCCAAAACTCAATAAGATGGGATGAAGTTTTTGCAAGCAACAACTCAAATTGACAAGTTAATTACCAAGATACAAGTTTGTTATGAAAATAAATCACAAGTAATAAAGACATCAACTTTGAAGCTTAATCAGAATTGTGTAGCTTCCCATAATCGGCATTTGTAGGATAAGGCATTTACACTATTGCTCAAGGGACAGAAATAGACAATAATAACAGAAATAGACAATAATAAGTGCAAAGTTTGAAGTGAAGGGCTCCATGCTAAATGGAATGAGTCCATGGCAACAATTTGTCATCATGATTTGCTCTAGTGAAGAGTCTTAGCATGACGAGGGCTATAATGGTGATTATGGCACTGGGCAATTATCAAGACATTTTAGCGGGTGTGGCAACGGTGAATCATGATGGTGGATAGCATATCGGCATATCATAGTACTAGTTGATGATCGTATCTGTGAACCATGACTGTGTATCAAATTGGCTTTGAGTCATGGAGGAGTTTCATGGCTATTGCTGGTGTGGAAGGTCCCTTGGTTTGAATCTGATAAGCATCTCCGAGGCAAATATCGTGGAGGATTTATATGCGGTTCAGACGGCAAAGTTTATTATCATTTGGTATTAATTCCAAAAATGTTAATGGCCTGTATCAGTCAGGACATATGTGGAAGTTTTCCATGTGGCCTTTGGTGGTTAAATTCGTCATTGGAGTGTGGAATGAAATATCAGCAACCAGAATTGTGTTGAGGTGCTTATAAAGGTCTTTAATGTGCCACTGCCCTGGTAGTAAAGCCACTATCTCTGTTATATGCTCATGATTGTGGATTGGGATTATACCAATAATTTAGCAGGTATTGAAATGGTCAGTGCTAGAGGTGACTTTGTATCTAGACGGAGATTGTTGGTTTGATAATAAATATTACTATCTCTTCGTGGAGTTATTATTCTTCATATGAAAGGGCCTTTTGGAAAATGCCAAATTATCTAAAAAGAAGGTGGCTCGTATAAAAGAAATCATGATCAAAATTAGTTTTTTCCCTCAACTTTGGTTGGAATTCCTCTCCGGTAGCGGAAGCAGTGGTCTTCCTAACGAAGATTGGTTCTCTTTAGGAGAAAAGTGCTATTTCTTAAGGTAGAGAAGTGTTCTCTTAGGTGATGGGGAGATATTCTCTCTACAAAAGGGGGTAATTGGAGAAGATGGATAGTTGGGTTTTTATTGTTCGTAGAGAGGTGTTATAATCCGTTGTTGTGGGGTCCCATCATTGATAATTGAATTCTTTGCTTGCGTGAGTATTTGTAGATACATATTTGATTTGGCCAATCCCCATGTTAAACCTTATTTGTGTTCTTTGTGCATGCTTATTCTCCATCCATGCTACCTTGTAGTAACTTTTAATGGTTTGAACTTTCTGGTGAACATTGGATTTCCATGGGTTTAGTAGCATCTGATAATCAGTTTCTAGCGAAGGGCATTCAACAAAACACTAGGAGAGTGCTCTGAGAGAACTATACTCTCACTAGGGGAAAAAAGAAAGAAGAAAAGTAACTTTTCTCCACTTAATTGATTAAGATATCTAAGCATTTCTCTGATTATTTCAAACATGTAATCCCTCATTTCTCATCTTAATCATGAGAATAGATGACTTAACCCTAGATATAGTACTCTTACTTGCTACCCACACTAATACTCCCTCTTATTTGGAGCATAGATATCAATCATGCCCAGTTTGTTACAAAGACTAAAAAAAAATTTAAATAAAATCTTCCTAACAAAAAACTCAAAAACAAATATTAGATTGCTAACACTGATGTCAAATGCTGAATTATTAGTGTTGTTGTTGAAGTTGCTAATCATCATTGCATGAAAAAATCTCCTTGGATACAGTTAGAATTTTGAAGTTTATCATACTCAGTACTCAATAGACTATGAGGTTTTGAGATATCCTCAAACTCAGTAATCAGTAAAAGATAAGGTCTTGACATATCATCAAACTCTTTACTCAGTAATAATAGATATCCAACAACAACAACAACTAAACCATTGTTGTTGTTAGATATCTGTTATTACTGAGTAATAATAGATATCCACAACATATAAATACAACAACAGATAAAGATAACAACAACAATATTTATGCCAAATCAATTGGCAATAGTAGAAATCAACCGCAACAACAGAAGTAGCCGACAACATGATCTGATGAGTTAACAACAACAACAGTTGATGGCTTAAGGCTGAAGAGGAGGCGACAATTAACAACGATTGGAGCTTTGGTGCATGGAGACGCCTAAGGTTTAGAAACTTGAAGGTAGCTAGGATTTTTTTATAGAGGAGATGGCTAGCTGGGGTTTTAGAGATGAACAATACATGTAGTTAGTGTTCACTGTGATTAATATTGTCGTACTGTTCACGTGAAGAGTAATTTTTTTTTAAACCTAAAGTTTAGATCACATTAGATAAAATAAAAGCAAAGAAAAGAAAAAGAAGATAAGAAGAAGAGATGGAGGTCTGATAAAAAGAAGTAGAAGATGGTGTAGATAGGTGACGATTAGGGTTAAGGTTTCTGGAAAGAGAAGGAGATGATATTATTTGATTGATGATGATGGAGACGCAGGTAGTGATAGAAGAGGGATCACTCTAATATTATGTTAAGTTTAGAGAATAGACGACTTAACCCTAGATGGGAATTAGTATATAAATGAAATAAAAATAGAATTACAATAGTACCCTTACTTGCTACTCACTCTATTATAAATTGTAATGTTATTGAGATGTAGCATTGTCCTGCATAATGTATTTGAGATACATACTTGGTGATAAGATTTATGGTTTAGTGCTTTCAATGAAATTTTACCCCGTAATATAACCAACCTCGTGGCCTAGACACTTTAAAACTAAAACTTTTCAAAATGTTGGTAACTTGGAGACAATTGAGGTGATCCTTGACACTCCAATGACACATCAAGTCTTAAAATCATGACACTGGGACAAATCAAGCCCTAAGATCATGACAATATCTGACGCAGACAAGGAAGCGAAGATGCCGGTTAGATATCGTTCTAGTGCCAACGAACCCGGGAAGGATCTTTCAAGTAGGGAATATACTCGAATCTACGAGCACAAAACTCGAATCCACAGACTAGAGATACAACTCGAATTTACGAGCAATTTAAAGAGGAAATTGAATTTCTATATCTTAAAGTTGACTAAAAGTTGTATACAAAATAAAGGATACAATGACCTTTTATATGCTTACAAGAAGATTACTGCCCCTATTAGAAAACTATAATCTATTCCTAAAAAAAATAAAAGAATTAAAAGAATCCTAATCCATCTAGGAAAACTAATTCTAATCCTAAGAGAATAAAATAAAAATAAATTAAAAGAATTCCTTTAGGTTTCCTAATTAAAGAAGTCTTCAGGAATCCTCGTCTCTTTAGGAATCCAACTGGAAGTCAATATGAAAATTCAATTATGCAGATACGCTGAAACACGAGCATCAGTCGAAGGTCGATCGACCGCCTTACTTATGTCGGTCGACAGGGCAGTCAACTTACTGTAAAATCCAACTCTCTGTTGTTTGGCCTGTCAATCATGCGGTCGACCATTAGCAATTTTGTAGCCCTCTGTATTTAGTCGGTCGACCAGGTGGTCGATCGCAGTTAAAACTTGATCTTTTGTCGGTCGATCAGTTGGTTAATTGAGAACTGTGTCTGGTCTGTTGTTGAACATTGTTCTCATAGTGCTGCTGTCTTGGCTTCCTAAATCAGTTCCTCCCTCTTCAAAAGAACTCGTCCTCGACTTCCATTCAATCGAACGATGAACGATGTCATCTTTAGCAAACTCCATCTGCATGAAAGGATATTTGAAATCATGAAGAATAGATGCACTATAATGCCATGGTGGTTTATGCCTCAAAAGACCATTGAAACCCCATCAAAATTATTTTGCCATTGACTCTCCAACATGTTTCACAAGCTTGTCACTTTTCAATAAGTTGAAAACTTTCTCAAGAACCTCAGCAAGCTCAAAAAATAAAAACTTTTGATTCGTAACTGAAAATTGTACCATTGCTGCTCTTGACCTGATTTGCTTTTCGACCTACGAGGAGTCAACAATTTTCTCCAATCAGAACAATTCTTAACACTCCAAACGCTGTCTAAGACCAAGAGAAAGTTGTTAGAAACCATCTTCTTTCCCTTAATAGCATCTTGAAGAGGGGTATGATTGTCGATCTCGGATATCTCTTTCATTATAGATTCTAGTATATTTGCTGTGATCTGTTTGACATCGAAGAGACACACCCACATTTTGAGATCAAAAGAATTTTGTACATCATCATCACGATCTGATTGTTCTTCTACTACACCATGGTTGCAAGGCGTCTCATTAACTCGTGCAGGTTGCAACAAATTTGCAGGAAAGTCAGTTGTTCAATGAGAATCGGGTTAATCGGTCGACCGATTTTGAGTCGATTGATGCTGAATCTTTCTTGGTTGACTGCTCTTCAATCGGTTGTTGAGGGGGTGGTTGTAGTGGAGGTGGCTGATTTGGTGGAGTTTGAGGTGGATGTATGAGTGGAGGTGATGATGGAAAATTGGTTGATTGATGATCCCGTCTGCTTTGGTAGTACTATCGGCTAGACTTCAATCATCGATTTAAGAGTTGGTTGTGATGGAGGTAAGGGTGGATGTGGTGGTGAAAGATTTGTTGATGGAGGATCTCGTCTACTTCGGTACGTACCATTGGTTAGACATCAGCCATCCATCTTACATGACAATCTCTCGAGTTCTTAGAGCATGTTGTCCAAGATTGAGTTGATAGTGTGGAGATTCCCTAAAATAGCGCCCATTCTTGTGGAAAGACTTTGCAATCCATCGTCACGTCCTGCCAATGTTGGAAAGTTGCCGAAGCTCTGATACCACTTGACGCAGACTAGGAAGCGAATGACACGGGATAGATCTTGTTCTAGTGCCAACGAACTCTGAAAGGATCTTCAAGTAGGGAACGTACTCGAATCCACGAGCACAACATTCGAATCCTCGAGTAAAAGATAACAATTCGAATCCACGAGCAATTTAAAGAGGAAACTGAATTTTTATATCTCAAAGTTGAATAAAAGTTGTATACAAAATAAAGGATACAATGGCCTTTTGCAGGCTTACAAGAAGAATATTACCCCTAGTAAGAAACTATAATTTATTCTTATAAGAAAATAAAAAGAATTAAAAGAGTCGTAATCCATTTAGGAAAACTAATTCTAATCTTAAGGGAATAAAATAAAAATAAGCTAAAAGAATTCCTTTAGGCTTCCTAATTAAAGAAGCCTCCAGAAATCCTTGTCCCTTCAGGAATCCAATTGGAAATCAATCTGGAAATTCAATTATGTAGATACGCTGAAACACGAGCGTCGGTCGAAGGCCGGTCGACCGCTCTTTACTTATGTAGGTCGATTGGGCAGTCGACCAACTGTAAAATCCAACTCTCTATTGTTTGGCCGGTCGACCGAACGATCGACCATTAGCAATTCTGTACCTCTCTGTATTTGGCCAGTCGACTGGGCGGTCGACTGCAGTCAAAACTTGATCTTCTGTCGGTCGACCGAGCGTTCAACTGAGAACTGTGTTTAGTCTGTTGTTGAACCTTGTTCTCCTATTGCTACTGCCTTGGCTTCCTACATCAATATGACCATTAAACTTTTTAACTCTCGTTGTACCAAGTAAAAATGTAAGAATTTTTAATTAAACTTTTATGGATCACCAAAGTTCATTTAATAAAACTATTATGTATCAAGGCCCAAGTTCTTTTAGTTGAACTATTATGTACCAAGCTTAACTTCTTATATTATAAATTTGGACCGATTGTTTCAGATAATTGATAATTTATTCATTTAAATAAACATTTACATGCACATCTATGAATCTAGGCCTATCGTTTTGTCTTGCCTTTGGAAGATGAGTGTCATCTCTGCAGACCCATACTAATCACTGAAATGAGTTGAAACACTTATCCATTTAAACCTACATTCTATTAACATCCTTGTTTATGTGGTTTATCACATGTAGTGCAGCTCACTACTGTCTATATAGTTGGAAATATGACTTGTTCAGGATGTCTGTTTACTCTCAATATATTTCTGTGTATTCTTTAATTAAGGACAACCTACTTTACTACAGGTTTACCAAGACATGAGTGCTCCATTATCCAGTTATTATATACACAGGCCACAATTCATACTTGACAGGGAATCAGCTCAGCAGTGACTGTAGTGATGTCCCTATCAAAGAAGCATTGCTGAGAGGAGTACGAGTTATTGAGCTGGACATGTGGCCGAATTCTAAGAGAAATGATATTGATATTCTTCATGGGAGGTATTGTTAAATTCCACGCATTACTTTATGATGAATCTTCCTAATTTGATGCAACCCCACATCCTGGTGTATTTTAGCACTAATATTATTCCTTCCCTCCAACACCACACCACATTCATAACGAGAGAGAGAGAGAGAGAGAGAGAGAGAGAGAGAGAGAGAGAGAGGAGGAGGAGGAGGAGAATGAAAAAGGGCTCTTCTTCCCTTAGAATGTTTAAAACAACTGTATTTAATGATTAATCAGATAGCTTGACTAAAAAAAAAAAAGAAGAAGAATGGTTTAACTTTGTTATTCATATGATGCAATCAAAGTACAAAATTGGATCATATTACCTGTTTGAATGCCGTTTTGCTGTTCTATCACTTATTTTCTGTCCTCTGCATTTCAAGGACACTGACAGCTCCTGTGAAGCTTATCAAATGTCTAGAAACCATTAAGGAGTATGCATTTTGCGCGTCTCAGTATCCTGTTGTGATAACTCTAGAGGATCACCTCACTCCGGACCTTCAGGCGAAAGTTGCTGAGGTGAAACCATTTTCAATGTGAGAATTAGTTGCCACCTTTTCTCTATTTTCTCTGCTTTTCACTGGCTGGTAAACTTTTTCTTTAGATGGTTATTGAAACTTTTGGAGACATGCTGTACTATCCCGGGTCAGAAACTCTCAAAGAATTCCCTTGTCCAGAAGATCTAAAGACAAGGATCATTCTCTCAACCAAACCACCAAAAGGGTACCTTGATTCTCGTAAAATCCCCAAGTTCAATGGAGGTTTATCCCTATCCCTATCTCCAGATCTAAGGGAAAGGATCCAGCTGAGCAGGATAGATGGGGAAAGGAGGTCACAGACCTTACACCATTATATGACTCAGATAAGGTACATGGTCATATCATATTCACACTTTCCTGTTCTTTAGCCATGAAACTTTCACATACTAGCATCTATTACTTCTAATTTTATGATCATAAACAGAATGGATGCGATCGAGATGAGGAAAATGCTTATGATGGGAATGATGAAAGTTTGCGGCAGAATATAGCTCCTGAATACAGACATCTTATCACAATTAAGGCTGGGAAACCAAAGGGTCGGTTGAAACACGCACTAAAGGTGGATCCTGATAAAATAAGACGTCTTAGTTTAAGTGAACAAGAGCTTGTGAAGGCAGCAAAGGATCATGGGGAAGATTTAGTAAGGTATATTAGTTTCTGCTGAAGCGTTTGTATTTTGGAGATTTCATTTGTGGTAAAAGTTGGTTCTTGGATGCAAAATGGAAAACAGAATCATGATATATGTCAAGATAGCTCCTAGATAACCACTATAATCCAAAAGCTTGTGCTAACAATAGCTTTCGTGACCGTTATATATAAGCCTCCGGCACATGCCCAAAAAGGAGGAATAATTTAGTGAAGTAAAACACACAAATTGTGTCAATAACAAGGTTTGAACCTTGAATATGAAAATGTTGCTTCTGTGTCATTCTAGACGGCCATTATATCCCAAGGGACCACTCTGATACCATGGTAGACAGCCACTACACCCAAAAGCTCAAGATCATGGGTTTGGGACAACAGTAAGAAATCTTTGATAGTGCAACCATCTGTAGAATATCTTCTTTGAGAGTCCAATCTCTGGCATTCTGTCTGACCAATGCTTTGGTGGGATTATGACATGCAACTTAACCTGGTTATTTTTCCCTTTTGTTTCATCTTGGTTCCTTCTTCATTTCTTCTTCTTCTTCTTGTTTTTTTTTTGCTTCTGTGTTCTCAAACATTTGAAGCAAAATGTTCTAGTGTGTTTGATCTGCTCAACATGCATCTAGGTTCACTCAGAAGAATATGCTCAGGATATACCCAAAGGGTACACGCTTTGACTCCTCTAATTACAGCCCGTTGATTGGGTGGATGCACGGTGCTCAGATGGTTGCATTTAACATGCAGGTTAGCTTCTTTGGTATTTAAGTTGATAATGATGTGCTGAAAATCCTTTTGTATTCTGTTTGGTTCATCACCTGTGTTGCGACTTGCCTTTTTGTTATGGCCATATGATATGATGTTTTTGGCTGAAATATAGAACTTTGTCATGACATATCAATGATATCAAAGTTAGGGCAATTCCTTCTGAAGCTTCCTCTAGGTACTCGACCCATAAACAATTGTATCGATGGAGATGATTCAGATCATGTAAAGTAGGAAAATTATTTGCATGTTGTACCTAAATTATACCTTGATCAGGACAATCAATGATTAATCTGTGACTATTTGGTTATGTCTATGACTTTACCTACTTGGCTTCATCTTGGTAGATCTATGAAGTGATGTGAGACTTTCCAGTTAAATTAAACTGGAAGGATAATTCCCTGATCCTTACTTTTCTTTCTGCAGTTAAGAATTGAATATAGGTAGCTTCTCTTCATGGTTTTCAAGCATGACTACCACCAGGATTTGCTTTGATTATTTCACCCTTCCATTCAAGGGATGATTCTGTTCTTTTTCTAAAGCCTAATGTGTGTTCATCTTTCCCTTTGAAAGGGACACGGAAGGGCCCTGTGGTTGATGCAGGGTTTTTTTAGGGCCAACGGGAGCTGTGGTTATGTTAAAAAACCTGAGTTTTTGCTGAATGCTGGTCCATATGGAGTCGTCTTTAATCCTAATGCAGTTTTACCAGTGGAGAAAACCTTAAAGGTAATTCATTACTACAGAAAATGCTATGGTAGTTACAATTTTCATTTTGTCATCTTAACTTTTTCTGACTCTTCGAGCTTGAAATAGGTTAAAGTCTACATGGGAGATGGATGGCTCATGGATTTTAGTATGACTCATTTCGATTCATTTTCCCCTCCAGACTTCTATACAAGAGTAAGATTCTTATCTCCATTTCTTCTCTTTTAATTAATGGAGACGTCTGCACATCAACTCATAAATTTGCATTTCTAGGTGCTAGGATGTTATTCAAATTTGGTTGATTTGGTCCAATGATACTTTCGCCATACCACACCTAATATGCTCAAGTAAGGGGCCTACTAGGATTTTTAAGATCAGCTATGGGGAAGACCACACCTATATCACTATCTATGCGAATTCTACATATCTGTGAGAATGCTTCTTGTGCTGTCTTTCTATAGTTTGGGATGTGCTTATCTCAACATTATCGGTGTTCACCATGATGTATTTGTATCATTGGTGACTACCATTCTTACTGAGAATGAATTGGTGTGAACTTCTAAATCTGTACAAGCATGTACTACAAAGAGAGAGACATTAGGACAAGTATCAAAGTTTAGGCATGAATTTGAAGGGCTTACTGTTCTACCATCTTATGCTCCTAACACAAATAACGAACGGACAAAGAGTCTTCCACAATGCCATCCTAGAACCCTGCAGTTCATTGTAAATTGTGGAAGTCTCTACATAGTAAGATTTTGGAAGGTGGTCATTCCCCCGTCCTTCGTTCCACAATCATTTGCAAGTGTTCTCACTGTAAAGCAGCTTAGAATTAGTTTAGTATCTGATGAATATGCTTAACTGCCTGAACATCAACAATTCATATTTTGCACTGGTGTCCATAAATTCTCGCCAAAACTGTTTATTATCTGATAGATCAATGTACACAGCTAGGTATAGCCGGAGTGCCAGCAGATACCATAATGAAGAAAACCAGAATAATAGAAGATGACTGGACTCCCGTGTGGGATGAAGAGTTCACATTTCCATTGACACTCCCAGAATTCGCTTTGCTTCGCATTGAAGTGCACGAGTACGATAGATCCGGCAAGGATACTTTCGCCGGCCAAACATGTCTGCCGGTCTCTGAGCTTAGACCTGGAATCCGTGCGGTGCCACTCTATGATGAAACGGGGACGAAGTTCAAGGCTGTTAGGCTCCTTATGGGTTTTAGTTATATTTAAGACCCTTCGGTTGTATTATGTATCATTGCACTTCTTCCTTGTGATAGGGAATTTTGTAATACGATGATGCATCTATGAAATGATAATTGTTGTTGTATATAAATATATACTTGCAATCTAACAGGCAAATCAACAATAACAGTGTATATTTATGGAATTATAACTTTTTGTTGTACACAATATATACTTGCAATCAAGCAGAAGAATGAACAATAAGATGTAAATGGAATCCATAAGTAGGAAATGCTGGAAGGAAAATGTTCTTGATTTTTCTATGTGGATCCAGGGATCCGAATTGTTAACCCAAATTGCTGAGTATTTTCTTTCTTTGCATTCAGCTATCATATGGATACGATATAATTGGAGACTGCAGCAGAAGTTAAATCAGAATCTGGAGTGGTTATTATGAGATTTTACTTCCTGCTATTTTGACTCGAAGAATTTAGTAACAACATTTTATGTTCTGAGATAGGTGAACTGATGAGGACAATTTAATTTAGTTGCTTTATTTCATTTTAAATTTAGACTATTTTGACTTTAGTTATTTTCTGTTTTTTAATACCACATCGGTTATGTTCTGAAGCTGAACTTTTGTAAAACTTATAAGTAAGTCTCATGACTTCTCTTATTGAGAATCGATGAATGAATATAAATATTTTAGTTAAATTTCTTAAGATTTTATCTTAAGAGTGGTGTGAGAGGGTGTGAAGCTCAAAGTTATTCAATTCTGATTTCTTTCTTCTTAAATCCTAATTTTCTTTCTATGAATTGAAGGTGATTGACATTCACCTGTATTATATCAATTTTAGTATCAGAGATTTGGTTCTCAATCCCATTCAAATTTCATCCCCCTCTCAAAACCTTAGATTTGTTCTTTAAAAAAAAAAAAAAAAAAAAAAAAAAAAAAAAAAAAAAAAAAAAAAAAAATTCAAAACTCTAGATCTAGATCTCCCTCTTCCTTCTCCCCTAAGTAGGGGTGGCCAACGGGACGAATCGGGTTAATTCGTCCCGTCTGGCCAATGAATCCATGACGAGACGGGTTGGACCCGTCTCGTCACGAATCCAAACAAGACGAATCAAAAATTGGGGTAACGAATCGGGTCTCTGACCCGATTCGTTACCCGGATTCGCCTAGACGGGTTAGACCGTCTCGCCTTTTATTATTATTTTATTTTTAAAAATTTTCAAAATTTTCATGATAGGTAATTTTTTAACTTTTTGAGGATTTAAAAAAAATAAAAAATAAAATAGGGGTCCGAAACTAATTTTCCCGTCTCACATATATAATAATATAGGACTTAAAAAAAAAAAAAAAAAAAAGAAAGAAGAGGGGTCGGGGAAAATTTTCCCCGACCTGATTCGTCCCGTGATTCGTCACGGGACGAATCTGACTCGTCCTGTTTAAACGGGACAGGTCAACTCGGGTTGACCCGCCCCTAAACGGGGCGGGTCCGGGTCAACCCGCAACCCGCCCTATGCCACTCAAACGGGTCGCACAGGGCGGGGCGGGTCGAAACGGGTCGACCCGCCCCGCTGGCCATTCCTACCCCTAAGTTCTGATTTTGACCACAAAAAAAAAAAAAAAAAAAAAAAAAAAAAAAAAAAAAAAAAGAGAGAGAGAAAAAAAAACAAGAGGAAAAAAAAAAGGAAAAAATGAAATTAAAAATCATTACTGTTCATCAACTCACTCTGACACCCAACAAAAAACCCTCACCCGTAGTCTTGTCTACCACCACCTTCCAGCTGCCACTGTGCCTCTGACCACTTGCCGATGACGCTGCCAATAGCCATTATACGCCACCGTCGTCTCGAGATCAAATCCTGATCTCGCTGACGACACACCGACCCCGACAGACCTCGACAACATCGGCCTCATCAACGCCGTTTGCTTCCTATTTCCATCATCGCCTGCGCGTGCTCCTCGAATCGAAGTCGAGCACGATCTGACAGATCCGGCCACATCGTCAACATTGCCAGCCCAGATCCACATCTCCTCCTCCCTCGCTGACTTTCACCGCGTCACCACCTCGTGATCTCGCCGCCTTTGCCGAGATCTCCCTATGCCTTCACCGCCAAGGTCGAAATCTCCCTCCGTCTCCGCCACCGAGATTGAGATCTCCCTCCGTCTTCGCCACCGAGGTCGAGTTCTCGTCATCGTCACCTGGTCATTACCGGTATCTCATCGATCGACACCAGACCTCGTCATCAACACAATAACATCACCGCCTCGCCCTTGTGATCAATCAATCAGGATTTATAAGAAAACCCCACCTGACATAGTTCATTTCAATCCAACCCACGAGCACTCGGAACTTACACGATTCGCTTACAGCTCCGAATCTAACCAGAGCCGACCGACCACGCCAACCCGAGCTGGCGCTGATGTCATTGGCTCAACCGAGCCGATGCTGAAGTCATCGGTTCAACTGAGTCGCCGTTCCGACTCAAACCAACCAAGTTGACTCAGTATTGACTCGACTCACTCAGTGCTGACTCAGTCTAATTGGTTCAGAAGCCATTTTGAACCTGATTGAATTTTTATTTTTTTTTAACTGCAATAGAAGAAAATCATTGTTCAAGAGTCTTGTGGTATAGAAAGGCTACAAAACTAATTATCCATAACCGTACAATTAGGTTCCCACGTATATACAAACTAGAAGTAAATAAATTTGGCTATTAATCTTCTACTAAGAAGACAACTTCTCTAATCCTCTACCATGAAGACAACTCCATCCTTCTCGAGAAAATCTTGAGTTGCGTGATCCACACCACCTGCACAAGAAAAGAGATGGTAAGGAAAAAGTGTTGCACCCATCAAATGTATATTTCTAATATGTTACTAAATAGTTCATAGAAGTGATCAAGGCAAGAGAATGTGTAATACCCCTCTCGCGGGTACGGAGACGTTACTGCAACGTTTACACGCAGGTCAGAAATACCCTCACGTATATACAGTAAGCATCAGTATAAGAAAGAATCGGAGTACAGAAGTACATGGTGCTTTATACATCAATATATGAATACAATTATAAAGTTATCATAGGATGTGACACAATATTATAAGAATATTACATCGCTTGATAGGTGCAACTGTGAGAATACAAAGAGATATACAATCATAAGCTGTACACATAAGGGCTCAGAGTCATAATAGGAAAACTCTAGAGCCGAGTAAGGGGTCTGGAAGGATAGGGCCTCAGACGGTCTTCTGATGATCCACGCTTTCGTTGCGCGTCTCTGATCAGTAACCAAGAGAATCTATAAGCTCCAAACTCTAAGACCTAGATATGAGGATCCAGGGAAGTCAGAACTCCCCAACGAGTGATGTTGCTAATGCCAAGTGGCGTACAAAGATAAACACATGTGTATCGATAAATCTGAATCATAAACATGCATTGAAAATCATGTCATGAACACAAGTACACATGAATAGGAATGACATATCAATTGATGATAGATGTGACAAAACTAGTTGTACGGGTTTAGTAGATAGATTCATAAGATTGATACCTCGAGGGAATAATCCAAATAAGGAAACCCTGATCTATATACCATATCCCTCATGTCTCCATTAACTGAGTACGCATAACTTGAGTTGTGCACAATAACAGTTAAAATAGAACAACATAAATCACCAGGAATTATACAGTAACCAAGTATCCGTATAAATCAAGAATGAACAAGTCAGGAAATCAGTAAAGTAGTACACGGGTGGTAATCATGAAAAAAAACAGGAAATCCAAAGTAAAACTTGATGGAAGCAAATACGGCAAAGCCAATGGTATAACCCAGTTACAAGCAAGACCATGAGTTATTATCTTGGTATCTTATTATTATTACTCGTTCAACCCATATATATCTAGGCATGTGTTTATAGTATGTACAAGTACCGTGAAGTATGACGTGTACTCAAGGATGCTGACAAGAAAGGAGCAGTGAATATAAATGTAACCAAAAAATCAATATAAAATCAAGAGCAAGCAAGCCAGGAGATGAAGTACAGTAGTACAAGAGAAATATATAGCAAGAGATAGGCAATGTATTACACAAGTGACGAGCAAGATATAATAATATTAGTATAAATAATAATGTAAGTATCGATAAATCTGAATTAAAATCCGATAACACAAAATCTGATAGAACCAATGGTAAGCAAAACTAGTTGAACAACTCAGTTTACGATTCATAAAACTAGTACGTTAAAGAAATAATCCAAACAAAAAAAATCTCATTTATATATACCTTTACGCTATGCCACCGTAATCTGAGTATTTAAAAACCGAATTGCAAAACGACATGAAATCTAATAAAATACTGATGAATTATTAATTTATTATTATTACTCGCATTTTATTATTATTACTCATCCTACCTATATGTCTGTGTATGTATACTAGTGTCAAAACACACATACATCTACAAATGAGTAAGCCGAGGATTATTATTGGAAATTGATAGGGAAACCAATGTGTTATGCTTATAATGGGTCCCGTGTGTACCCAGTACCACTCGCCAGGATGTTCCCTTGCTGATACGAAACCTATCGCCAGGCGAATCAGGGGCAAAGGGTTTTATTGATGCACTGAAAATAGGTATAATAATCGGGGTAGCAGCATACCCCGTGGAACACCTGGGGGCCCATAGGTAGAACTAAAGTTTTATTTGCATAACATGCCTAATACTACTGTAAACATACTTACCAATTGAGATCCATCAGTTTTGCCTTTATCCGATGTAAGTTGTTCTTTTTATTACCGATTATATAATTATCAATTTATGGGAATAGCAAGAGCATGATAGATAGGTACAGGAGTACGGGAGTACAGTAAGTATAGGAGTAACAGGGGTATATCAGGATATCAGTTATTACATTCTCGTAATGTGATAATCATGAGTCAAGCATTAGTATAGCAGATATCAGGTGATAACATACAAATGTAAGGTGATAACATGTCAGGTATCAGGTGAGAATATATCAGATTTCAGGTAATAACATGCAGGTCTCAGATGATAACTTGTCAAGTTATAGCACAGTATGTACTAACTGTCGTAAAACACAATACGGGAAACCGGTATCGATGCAGGAGATCGGTATGAATACCAGAAAACATCATAGATTTGAAAAATAATATAGTAAAGATTTTAAACTCTTCACAACCATCAAGAAAGAATAATAGTTAATTTATTTAATTATCCAGGTGAGCTTAATCAAGCTGGAGCAAAGTCAGGTCGTGTCAACATACGCTGAGTACAGATAGAGCTTGGCTTCTGGCAGAGTTAGCATGCAGATCTAACGCTAAAGCGTTCGGTGAGGCTATCGCTCGCGGCGAAGCCAAGATAAATGTCCAACTATCACTTACGGTGAAGCTACACTCACAGCGAAGCTAAATGCACACAATGAAGCCACGTATGAATGTCCTGCTAACACACGTGACGAAGTTACACTCGCGGTATAGCTAAATGCACGCGACGAAGCAGGTTATGAACGTCATGCCATCGCACGTGATGAAAGTATACTCAAAAGATTTAGTTGCAAAGTGCTGAGCGCTAAGCTCGCCTCCCGGCGGAGATACTATAGAACCCGAAGGTTAAGCCCAAAGGCTAAGTAGGTATCTATAGAAATGTTAGTATCAAATGCATACACATATATATAGATAACAAGTAGACTATCTGTAGGGCAGTAAAACCCGAAAGCTGAGCAAGGCAGAAATAAAATTAGCGAGTAAACAATCGAACATCAAAGCAAAGCTAAGCAAGGCTGGAGCGACACTAGCGTACTGCGCTAGATGCTATCATGTTCGGCATGGTTACCTCTCGTGGGTAGCTAAACACACACTGCGTAGAGAGTGTATGAACACTATGCTAATGCACGTTTCGAAGCCGTGCTCACGGCGTAACTACGCTCAGCTGAGTTAGCGATAAAGCACTGAGGGTTAAGCTCACCTACTGTAACACCTCATCCCCATAATACGTGCCCATATACGTATCCCAATTTTCTAGCATATTTTTATTTTTCTCGTATTTATTTATGCTCGTATAGTGATATTGCTTGATTTGACCTCTCTACTAGTCCAATTTAATCAATTTCAATTTCAACCACTGTTTAACAATATTTGAGATTTTTCATGATTTTTCATAATTTTTCTGTATTATTTTTATAAAATCTCTAAAATCGGTATTAATCGGTACCACTAAATGATTCTCACAATTTTAAATTAAAAACAGAGTTAAATTTTTAGAAATCGCTTTCATACTTTTTTCTTAGAAAAATATTTACTATCTTAATGCATTTTTTGAGATTTTTCTGAATTTATCAAAATCCGTCTCGATTCGGTGTTGACCCGTATCGATGGCTAATTTCAGGATTTTTATTTGAAAATGGGATTGAAATTTCTCAAATTCTATTTACATCATGATACTCAGTATAATATTCTTGATTTTGAGAATTTTTGAAGAGCTTTCTGAGATACTTAATTTTCGGGTGTTTCCGGTAATTTTTCGAAAGTTTTCCGCATCCGCTACTAAACTAGGGATTCAACAATTCAAATTATTTCTCATTTTTTTCCTAATTCTTTTTTCCTTTTTTCCATTTCTTTTCCTTTTTCCTTTTCCTTTTCCTTCCAACATTTTCCAACACTTCTACTTACTTCTACAACATTCCACTTCCTTCCTCCAAAATATCTCCTTTAAAATATCCCAACCCATCCTTATCTCCTCTCCATCGCCAAGGCCGGCCAAGCCACTCACCTCTTCACCATTTCACAAAAAAAAATTAAAACCCTAATCCTTTCTCTTCTCATTTAAACTCCAACTCTAAACAACTCCATTTCCTTCTTCTTTCACCTTCACACCTCCATCAAAACGCTAAAACCACCAAACTCCTCCTTCATCTTCACTACAATTACAAAAACATTTATAATACTTCACTATCATCTTCTTCCTCCTCCATCTCCATTAATCCACCACAAACTCCAAAACTCTACTAAAATTTCACCATCTCCTTTACCTTCTCCAAAACAACCATCACCAAAAAAATCCTTCCACCAAAGTACCCCTCCATCTCCACCTAGGACGGCCCCATCCCTAAGCCTAGGTCCGGCCCCTCTACTTTGGCGACATCTCCGGCTACCATTCCGGCGACTAATCTGACAATCACTTCACCATCTTCAACTATGTCATCTCCACCATTACAACCAACTCCATCATCATTACCACCTCTTATATTCTTCTCCATCACCCCCTTCTTCACTCTCACCATCATAACACCACCTCCATCACCCCTATTTCAACTTCCAGCATCACAATCATCATCACCACCTTCTTCAACTTCCTTTTCATTCCTCCTTCAAAATCCAACTCCTCCATTACCACCACTACAACACCATCACTACCCTCTTCCAGTCTTCCTTTCCTCTCTCTCTCTCTCCCCTAGCCGGCCACACCCTTGACCTCCCTAGGTGGTGGCGCACCTCCCTAAGGCAGGAAACCACTAAGAGGCCAAGTTCTCCCTTTCTTCTCTCACTTCGTGGATTTTCCGCTCGGGCGCGCGCGGAGTTTAGGAATTTGTGTTTTAGGCGAGTGACTTTCCTTGCAAAAGTGGGCTTGTATTGGATTTTGTATTATGTTGTATTTTGTATCAGTCCGGTATGATTGTATGTATGGGGTGTGTTGTATTCTGTGCACATGTCTTGGCTTGTATCGAACTGATATACTGTAATACTTATAATAGTATAGATAACATCATATTTATGTATGTGTGGTACTAACAGTGCAGGTACCCTTGTATTGACTCTGTGTTTCTGCCCATTCTTGGCTAGCTACCCAATTGGTCTAGGGCTTGCACCCTTATGGGTTTCATGATAACTATCGAGAGTGCGATTAAACCCCGGGTGCAATCTAGCCTTCAGGCTCTCGCCTACTTCCTCGAAAGAGGAGTGCGCTTAGACCATCAGGCCTCTCATACTCCGCCTAGTAGGCATGCTTAGCGTTAGTATTTTATCACTAGACTCACCTAGGCAGAACTTCGCCAGATTTTAGACTCACATTTTAAGTCGAGTCATTCCGGTAGCTCCGCCAAGCACTTTAGTGATTAAACTGTTTGATGTCCGTGTCCCCAACTCTACTTAGCTTCGCTTGGATTTTCACTTGATTGCTACCTACTTGCATAACAGTTATATCTGCCATCCTTGCCTTGTTATCACCTGACCTCTGACATGTTATTACCTGACACCTAATTACTATCACCTTCTATCCAACATGTCATACCTGGCTTATAATTATCACTTACGGAATGTTAAACTGATCTCCTGATAGTACTCATGTACACATGATATTCCTATCATGCTCCTGCACATTTCTATAATCTGATAATTACCAAATAAATCATAAAAAGAATAACTTATACTGAGTCGGGGAAAACTTGCGGATATCAATATATGTTCGTGTTTTACTGTGGTATTAGGAGTGTTGTGCAACTAAATCTTTTGGTTTGACCTGAGGGCCTCCAAGTGACCAAAGGGAGTGCTGACTCCTTACATCATGATACCATCTTGAAAGGGCATAAATAAGACCCTTATGCAGGCCTTACAGTCAGTTCCATACAACTAGCAACGGAACATCATGGACCGTGGTGCCGGGTATGTACGAGACCCACTGTAAACATTGTTGGTTGATACTCCCGTTGTTTCCAATAACAGCTTTACTTTACTCAAATGTGGATATATGTGTGCTGAGACGCTATTACATATACCTAGACATAAGGGTAGGAAGAGTAATAAGAATAAATATTAAGAACAATAATAAATGATTTATTCATGCTTGTTGCTTCATCAGTTTTATGCCTTCATCGCATACTTGTTATTTCTGTACTCACGACACAGCTTTTGATGCTGCTTTCTGATTCGGATAAATTTATTTATACACATGTACTTATCTCTGCACGCCACTTGGCATTCACCTGGCC
Source organism: Agave tequilana (assembly GCA_038442645.1). Taxonomy (NCBI): domain Eukaryota; kingdom Viridiplantae; phylum Streptophyta; class Magnoliopsida; order Asparagales; family Asparagaceae; genus Agave; species Agave tequilana. The sequence continues at coordinate 117,965 of JAVJIF010009622.1, forward strand.
ACTCGTTGGGGTTTTTGATTCCTTAGACTTGCATGTTTAGATTATGAAGCTTGAATTGAATGGAGCCCTCCACTGACGATCAAGCTTACCTCTCAGAGCAGGCTGACTAGTCCCCACTCCTTCTGTTCTTGACTCTTCAAGCTAGCTCGTGGGATTCCCTCTCAGCTCGTGAGCATCTTTTACACTGTACATGTTGTAAATCTTACTTTTGTACCAGCAGTGATGTAACGTACCTGTAATATTATATCACGCTCTGTGATAACTTTATAATTGTACTCCTTATGTTAGAATGTATATACACTACGTACTTTCGTACTCTGATTCTTTTATGTACTGATGCTTAACGTTTATATGTGAGTGTAAATCACCTAGAGGGGGTGAATAGGTGATGGCTAATCTAATGGTCACTTAATGGTAAATTATACAAATAATGCGGAAGCTATAACAAATATGACCAAATTAAATCTTCTTTTAATTAAACACTTATGTATAACTCAAGAGTGTTGCCGAATTCCCTTTGCAGGGCTCTGGACAAGCTCCTCTAGATTCCCCTTGAATGGGTTGAGGTGCCGCGTTGGCTCTCTTGGTTGAATACTAGTGTTAACAACAATCCCAAGCAAGTATAGCAATTATGAGCACAAGGGAATATATCAAGCATGTAAATGATAAAGACAATTATGAATGCAAGATATAAAAGAGACAAGAGAGAGAGAGAGAGAGGGATAGAGTAAGCAATCGCAAACACAAAGGGTTTGTTTCGAGGTTCGAGCACACTTGCTCTACATCCCCGCCTTCGACACACGAAGGATTTTCACTATGCAAGATCCCAATGGATCTCTCCTCGGTGCCGCAAGACCTACAAGCCCTCGGACTCCCTAGTCCCGTATACACCGCAAGCCCACCGGCTCGCCGAGGCCGCACCTCAAACAACCGAGTCCGCACCCGAACTCAAAACAACGACAAGCACACTTGCCCGTCTCCTCAAAGTACAAGAATGAAATCTTGGTGATCCAACACTTTGATCACCAATAAAAGCTCTCACTACAACACTCCTATAAGATGAATAGCAATGGATAGCTCAAGTGTTTGTGAGAAAAGCAAGGATTGAAACTTTGGTGAAAAACTCAAGAACTCTTTTAAACACTCTTTATAAAATCTTCCCTTTAGATAGGAAATATTTGCTCACTATTTTGTGGAGAAAAACTCTTCTGAAAGTATGGGAAAAACTGGCTCTAAAGGTCTCCAAAAACTTAGCTCAAAACAATGACAAGACCCCCCAATTTATAGGTCAGAAAAATATAGCCGTTGGGGTCTGTCAGAGCTGCCGGTCGACCGGCGGTCGACCGCCAACGGTCAAAAATCCGCCCGTTGAGCTTCCGGTCGACCGCCCGGTCGACCCAGAAATCCAGAGAGCAGAACTCTCTGCAGCGGTCGACCGTCCGGTCGACCGGACCACTGTGCTGACAGACATGCACAAGTCTGTGCACGTCCGGTCGACCGTGGGGTCGACCGGCCCTTGGTTCGGTCGACCGCCCGGTCGACCGGACTGGCCTGTCAGCCAATTTCAGGCCTGGAAAACTGGTATAAAAATTTATTTTAAAATCTTTTAACACTTATAAAAATTCCATAAACTTGTTTTAACATTCTATATTGAAAACCAAACTTGTGATAAAAATTTTCAAGACATATATCAACATATTCATATTATTTCAGCGTCTTGCAATTTTATCAAAAATCAACACATGTATTTTTCAAACTGGTTTTCATAACTTCACAAAATATAAAAACAAGATATTGATTTCATTTTAAGCATAGTGTGTATGGATATGATCCATTACACAATCATATGTAATATCTATGTTTTTGTCATAAAGCTCTAAATTAGGTTTTGGTTGAAACATATAACTTTGAATACCAAGAACCAAAACAATATTTTGTCACAAAGAAAATCTTTTACTAAATAAAAATTCTTTTCTAAACATAAAAATCTTTTATGAAAAGACAAGTAAATCAAGAGTGTGTGTGTGATATATACTTGAGCAATCCACCAACTATCTATCCTTTACATTTTAACTAAAACAAAAACTAAATCTTATACCTAGACACAAGTCTTCATCTTCTTGAAGTCTTCACTTGAAGGCTTCTCATCTTCTTGACTTGGTCCAAGCTTGATCCAAAACTCCTTGGATCACACCGTGCTAGCTCCAAATCTTGATATTTTGTCCTTTGTTGAGCTATGCACCTACTAAGATCTTGATAATGAATCTGTCACTAATTAAACACAAGATCATTAGTAAACATAACTTCATGAGTTGATCATCATCAAAACTAGGGTGATAGGCCTTTGGGCCAACAATCTCCCCTTTTTGGTGATGACAAAACTCATGGAGTTATATATGCATGGATTAAAGTAAAGCTTCAAGAAAGCTCCCCTTAACTCATGCATAACAATAAATAATAAGATATGACAATAAAGCTCATCAATATGTATGCAAATGATGGAGATGAAACAAAATAAATCTTTTTCTCCTATTTGCAAAACAAAACATATATGCATAAATAACAAGGAAGACAAATACTACTCCCCCTTAAGCAATGAAAACATGCATATACTCAAATACTTCTCCCCCTTTTTGTCAATCATCAACAAAGGGTCAAAGTAAAATCAAATCAAATAAAATTTTTCTCCCCCTTTTTGTCAAAACAAAAAGATCAAGAAGGGGTGAAACAAATCAATCAATAAAGATTTATATGCGATATACATTCATGAAGAGGAAGACGCTAAGTTAGCTTCCCTACACATATGCATTACATGAAGAAGGGATGACAAGCCCTAACTCACATAACACATATTATGTAATGCATAAGAGGAGATGTGAAGCTCCCCCTACACACGTATATCATATAAAGAAGAGTTGTCAAGCTCCTCAATCTATAATATACTCAACATGAATCCATATGTAAGAGAGATGTTAAGCTCTCTTTGCATATAGGAAATACAAATCAAACATTTTAAATTTTTCTTTAAATTTTTTGAACTTACTTAATAAAACACATTTTGAGATATCAACATATATTTTTTATTTTGATATCAATAGTAAAATTTTTTTTTATTTTTATTTTTCATCATAAACTTTGTGCTTTTAAAAATGTGAGCCAATTGTGAGTTAAGCACATGGAAATCATATATATGTATGAGAAATGAGTATACCAAGTGAAATTGAAACATACATATATATAAGAAACAAAATATGAGTATATACAAAATATGTTCATATTGATACCAATTGAAACGATTCAATGATACCAATTGACATAACAATAAAATCAAGTGTATATCTCATAACCTACCACCCTTCATATGCACAAGGTAAAAGATTTTCAATGAAGCATACAAGGCATAATCGCCCATCCATCCTCCCATTGATGGTAGGGGTTTTCAAAAATAGATTTGGAAATAAGCTTAGTTTGAAAAAACTCTACCAAATGAAGAGATTTCACTAGTTAATATGAAAAATGTTTTAAAACTAGTACGAAATCCTTCAAGTAAGGAATAAAGCAAAAAGAAATATCAATAAATCTCAATATTCCTTTAAATCATCACACATTTTTTTATTAAAAAAAATTATATTTCAAGATATATGTATGTTTTGACAACACAATAAGTATACATACATATCTCTTAACACAATTGAGTCCATATAAATAGATTTGCATTAAAGGCAAATGACTCAAGAGGTATACATGTATATCTTAAAGTTGGCAAAATACACATATACATGAAATGAAAACACATGATCATAAATCAAATCCAAAAGTGTGAATATAAGTTTAAAAATGTATGTATCATCAAAACTAAGCAATACAAGCACATTTCATGGGTTCAAATAAGCATTCAAGCACAAATATAAATAGATTTATTTGTGGCCCATGATATGTACAAGTATAAATCCTAGTGTTGATAAAACTAACATTTATAAACTAATACTCAATACATGAAGCAACAAATAAATTTTGAGAAAAATAGAATCATGTGTAAATCTCAAAAACTATTTGAAGAATAAATAACTAGTATATTTGTTTTTGAAAAACTAGCTAAAGATCCTTCAAATATAACAAAACTTATGTTTTTCATAAATATAACTAGATACATAAAAAGTTAAGCACTCATGGTCTATATAGCTCAAAATAATTTTTAACAAAGTGTGAGTGTTAAATGATCATGTAAATAGCATTTTTATGAAAATAGTCAATGAAGCTCAAAAAGATCATAAGTCACATTTTTTAACAAAAACACGAAAAATCATTTTTCATCAAACACTAATCTCATGGTATATGTATGATTAATCCAATCCTAACAATACACATACATATCCCAAATATAAAAGAGTCTATTAATAATGTTTGCATGAAGGCAAGAGACTCACGGGTATACATGTATATTTATTAGATGTGAATTAAAAATACATATACATGAAGTAAAGTCATAAAATAGGTAAAACATGTATAAACAAGAATCATCAAAACTAGATTATACATATGCATTTAGTGGATACAAATGAGCATGAAGTTCAATCATATATGAGTCAATTGTAATTCACTATTTGTACATGTATACATGCAAGTTTGATAAAATCTACATTTAAACTAGTTCATACCACATGAAGCACAAAAATACATAAAACATGAACATGCTATGAATATATGAAATTAAAAGCATGTACATAAAAGTAGGAGTTTAGAGAGTGTTACCAACTCCAAAGCTCCAAATATGGTGGTTGTCCCACCAAAGCTCCTTGATAGCGATGCATCCAAATGTTTGTCCATCAAGTCCATTGCATCCACTACCAAGGCACCAATCCTCTCACGTCTTGTGAGAGCCCTCACCTACATCAAAAGCAAATGGTGGGGGTTTTGGTACCCATATTTTCTTGGGTCCTTTGGGGTTAGTCTTGTAAGGAACCCAAAATCTTTTATAATTAGCAAAATTTAGAGAATTAATATTGTCATAACAAAACTTTGCTAAATGGCCTTTGCGGCCACAATGTGTACATATGTACACCTTAGTATGCTTATGTGTAGGAGTGTGATCATGTTGTGCAACATAAGCATGATGATGTGGATGTGCATGAACATGTGGAGTTTGTTTCTTTGAAAACAAAGACTCCAATTTAGTATGATTAAATGCACATGTGCTCAAATTAGATCTCAAATTATCTATTTTATTTTTCAACATATTTATCTCATTAGTTGTGGCATGTAAAGCATGATGAGATATAGAATCATTTTTCTTTTTCTTTTGTGAACAAAATCTTTTTCTTTTTCAACAAATTTTCTTTTCAAAGTATTATTTTCTTGAAAAACAACTTCTTTTTGTTTTTCCACCAAATCAATTTTATTTTTCAAAGTAGTGTTCCTTCACATAAATCATTCAATTTTGAAAGCAAGGAAACATTCTCATTTTTCAAATCTTTATTTTCTTTTTCTAAGCATGCCATTTTATTTTCTAATGAATCTTTTTCATTAAGCATGGCATCAAAATTCTTTTTCAAATATTGTTATCTTTTTCAAAACATGCAATGTTAGATTTAAATGTATCATGTTCTACATGCATGCAAGCAATATTCTTTTTCAAATTTTTATTTTCTTTCTTAATCATGTCATACTTTTCAAGCAATAGATGACAAAAGATAGTAAGCTCATCATATGACATGTCATCATCATCGGATTCGGAATTTACCTCAAGGGGGTTATCCCCTTGGACCATGTAGCACTTGTTGGAGGTGTCGCTTCCAACATCCGAGTCACTCCCCGCATAGTAAAGATCTTTTTAATCGAGGGAGGTGATGATATTCCATACTACAAAAGCCGATTCAACATTAGAAACCCTAGATAAATAATCATCATTTAGGGTTGACTTGATAGCATGAAGGGCTTTTGCATTAGCCTCAAATTCTTACCATCTAAAGAGTATGCATTATTTGTAGTGGTAAGATATACATGAATGCCTAAGGCCTTGAGGTACAATGATATCTTAACCTTCCAAATGTTGATGTTAAGGATGTCAAAGGTGGGTGGTGACATGAAGTCCATGGTGTGTGTACAAATCTTGTGATTAGCCTAAAAATGAGGATCTTTTACTCTAGGTTGTTAGACCAAATCAGAGTACCAAGCTCTGATACCAATTGTAAATCACCTAGAGGGGGGGGTGAATAGGTGATGGCTAATCTAATGGTCACTTAATGGTAAATTATGCAAATAATGCGGAAGGTATAACAAATATGACCAAATTAAATCTTCTTTAATTAAACACTTATGTATAACTCAAGAGTGTTGCCGAATTCCCTTTGCAGGGCTCTGGACAAGCTCCTCTAGATTCCCCTTGAATGGGTTGAGGTGCCGCGTTGGCTCTCTTGATTGAATACTAGTGTTAACAACAATCCCAAGCAAGTATAGCAATTATGAGCACAAGGGAATATATCAAGCATGTAATGATAAAGACAATTATTGAATGCAAGATATAAAAGAGACAAAGAGAGAGAGAGATAGAGTAAGCAATCGCAAACACAAAGGGTTTGTTTCGAGGTTCGAGCACACTTGCTCTACATCCCCGCCTTCGACACACGAAGGATTTCCACTATGCAAGATCCCAATGGATCTCTCCTCAGTGCCGCAACACCTACAAGCCCTCGGACTCCCTAGTCCCGTACACACCGCAAGCCCACCGGCTCGCCGAGGCCGCACCTCAAACAACCGAGTCCGCACCCGAACTCAAAACAACGACGAGCACACTTGCCCGTCTCCTCAAGTACAAGAATGAAATCTTGGTGATCCAACACTTTGATCACCATAAAAGCTCTCACTACAACACTCCTATAAGATGAATAGCAATGGATAGCTCAAATGTTTGTGAGAAAAGTAAGGATTGAAACTTTGGTGAAAAACTCAAGAACTCTTTTAAACACTCTTTATAAAATCTTCCCTTTAGATAGGAAATATTTGCTCACTATTTTGTGGAGAAAACTCTTCTGAAAGTATGGGAAAAACTGGCTCTAAAGGTCTCCAAAAACTTAGCTCAAAACAATGACAAGACCCCCCAATTTATAGGCCAGAAAAATATAGCCGTTGGGGTCTGTCAGAGCTGCCGGTCGACCGGCCGGTCGACCGCCAACGGTCAAAAATCCGACCGTTGGAGCTTCCGGTCGACCGCCCTCGACCAGAAATCCAGAGAGCAGAACTCTCTGCAGCGGTCGACCGTCCGGTCGACCGGACCACTGTGCTGACAGACATGCACAAGTCTGTGCACGTCCGGTCGACCGTGGGTCGACCGGCCCTTGGTTCGGTCGACCGCCCGGTCGACCGGACTGGCCTGTCAGCCAATTTCAGGCCTGGAAAACTGGTATAAAAATTATTTTAAAATCTTTTAACACTTATAAAAATTCCATAAACTTGTTTTAACATTCTATATTGAAAACCAAACTTGTGATAAAATTTTCAAGACATATATCAACATATTCATATTATTTCAGCGTCTTGCAAATTTTATCAAAAATCAAAACATGTATTTTTCAAACTTGGTTTTCATAACTTCACAAAATATGAAAACAAGATATTTGATTTCATTTTAAAGCATAGTGTGTATGGATATGATCCATTACACAATCATAATGTAATATCTATGTTTTTGTCATAAAGCTCTAAATTAGGTTTTGGTTGAAACATATAACTTTGAATATCAAGAACCAAAACAATATTTTGTCACAAAGAAAATCTTTTACTAATAAAATTCTTTTCTAAACATAAAAATCTTTTATGAAAAGACAAGTAAATCAGAGTGTGTGTGTGATATATACTTGAGCAATCCACCAACTATCTATCCTTTACATTTTTAACTAAAACAAAAACTAAATCTTATACATAGACACAAGTCTTCATCTTCTTGAAGTCTTCACTTGAAGGCTTCTCATCTTCTTGACTTGGTCCAAGCTTGATCCAAAACTCCTTGGATCACACCGTGCTAGCTCCAAATCTTGTTATTTTGTCCTTTGTTGAGCTATACACCTACTAAGATCTTGATAATGAATCTGTCACCAATTAAACACAAGATCATTAGTAAACATAACTTCATGAGTTGATCATCATCAAAACTAGGGTGATAAGCCTTTGGGCCAACAGTGAGTGTATTTCCGCCCTGCGCATATACGTCACAGTAGCATCCCGTACCCGTCAGAGTGGGGCGTTACAAGTGGGTATCAGAGCCTAGGCTCTCACACCTATAGTACAACCAAGCAGTAAATTAATGGAACATTAATTTGCAATTAATGCATGAGTCTTGATTATACAATCTAACTACAATGTACAAGTTCTTTATTCCTTCCTGATACTCCTTCTCTTGATTCCTAAATTCCATCTATCTTTTCACTTTTAGTTTTCAGTCATCTTTTACCAACATAGATATGTATAGAATGATGGGTCGTAACAGCTCCGGACAATCACAGAATGGACCCACAAGAGAGAATGCAGATATTCTGAGGGTTATTTATAATATGATGGAGAATCAATAGCAGTAGAAAGAACTTTTTTGGCAATGATAGCAGCTCCTAAAGACAAAGGTCGGGCAACGTATTAGATATCAGACGGTTACAGCCGGTAATATTCACAGGAGATGCGAGACAACTTGATGCCGAGTAATGGCTGATCGATGTCACAAATCTTTTGAAAGCAGCACGGGTCCCAGAGGAGAACAAAGTAGAGGTTGCTAAGATTCAGCTGAAAGATGTAGTCAGGACCTGGTGGCTAGCCAAAAAAGCGAGACTGGATAAACCCATTACTTGGGATCAGTTCTCAAAAGCTTTTATGATAGGTTCTTCCTTGCCATAGCTTAGAAGAAGATAGAAGAATAGTTTATTCAACTCTAGTAGTGGAATTGATCTTTCGACGATTATACTGCTAAATTCTTAAGGCTGAGTCATTTTGCTCAGAGTATGATAGTTAACGAAGAGAAGCGGGCAAGCAGATTTCAGCAGGGATTACAAATAGATATTTAAGTTCTCTTGATTCTTTAACAGTTGAAAATATATTCCCAGGTCCTCTCTATAACTCAGGAGGTGGAGCAAGGACTGGAGAAAAAGAATCTTAATCATATGAGGGACTAGGCCATGAAGAGGCCATTTCAACAATTAGGTAGATGAGGTCTAGTCAGAGTTGTAAGAGGCCTGATGGCCAGACGACCATTTCGACCAGCCCCTCTTCAGACAACTTGACCACTCCCTATATGTTCTTATTGCCAGAACGCAGGTCACACTTAGCAGTAGTGTCATAGGGAAAATGGGTTGTTCCTGATTTGTGGCTCAGGTGACCACACAATAGAAAGTTATCCCCATAAGAGAACAAGGATAATGAAGCGAACTTTTCCAGCACCTCTATCACCCATTGGACAGAGGAAACTAGGACCAGTAGTTAGGAGGGCCCTTCTCCCTCCACGATAACAGATTTTTCGCCAAGTCCAAAGCTGCAGCAGGTCACAGAAGGGGACAAGCTTACAACCTAACAGTAGAAGAGGCTAAAACTTCTGAAGAAGTGATAACAGGTAAAATCCCGGTACATTCAAACCTGTTCTAGCTCTCTTTGATTTTGGTGCTTCCCATTGTTACATATCAGATAGTTTTACTGCTTTACGTTCTATTCCTATGATGAGTTTAGACAACCAATGGAAGATTAGTATTGGGAATGGGGTAGTTATCTCCAATAAAATTGTGTAGATTGCCCAGTAGAATTATGTAACAGGAAATTAGCAGTAGATATGCTCGTACTAGATACAAAAGGGTATGACATAATCTTAAGCATGACTTGGCTCAGCAGATATCATGCGGTTATTGATTGTTGGAACAAGAAAGTTATTCTCAGAATACCGTATCAACCTGAATTTCAATTTGACAGAGAACATAAGTCCGCCAATGCTGGTGCTACTGCTGAAATTAAGGAGGGAGTACCAGTTTGGAATGAGTTTCCCGATGTATTTAAAGAGTTCTCAGGACTTCCACTGATCGACAAAAAGCAAGTACTAAAATAAGAGAAGGAAGTGTAGGTTGATGTTACTGCTTTTGCAATTCTTTTGTAGTAGCGAAGTGGCTATACGGGTCGTATCCACAAGGAGGGAGAGCGATGGAAGCTTGATGCGGCTTTTATGTTCAAGAAAAGAGAATGTTCTTTGTTTCCAAATAAAGAATTGAAAAGTGAAAACAAGTTGTTTCAAGAATTGTTGGAAAATGTTTTGGTGGGTTGTAAAAGTGGGTTTTTCTTAATGGTAAAAACGCATGGCTAACTTTCTACTAATTGCTCTCACTAATTCCTAACTTCTTGAAGATGTGCCTCACGATGGATCATAGGCAAGCTTACCCCTTATGCAGCGGAACTATTCACGTGGAAATCGAGTGAAAGTTCTTCCTATAACTTCGCTTTACACGGCAAAAACTCGGACATTTCCGTATCAAGATCCATTAGAAGGCGAGAATACGGGAAGACACGAGTGCACTAATGTATCGGCGAAGTTAAAAGGAAAGTCTCTAACTTACAACAACAAGCAAAGTACAAAACCCATAGATCATCAAAAAAAATCATTTAAGTATGAAATATAAGAAGGTAAATACTTGTAGGTACGTCAGAGTTAGAACCCTCGTCTTAAGATGCCATAGCTCTCATTTGCACAAGGCTTGTTTGACACTATTGACTCATTCGGTTTATCAATCAAGAAGTTAGAAATTAGTAGGTTAGTAGTTAGTTAGCCATGCAATGGAGGAGTTAGTTACACATGGTGAAGAAAAGAACAACAAAAGAAAAGAGATAAAGAGAAGGAGTTACACTAAAGTAAGAATGTAAAAGCAAATGAAAGCAAATGAAAACAACTAGTAAATGGAAAGAAGAAAGAGAAGTAATTACTTGTATTATCTTGTCACCTTCCAATACAACTTGTACACACTCTCTCTCTCTTTCACTCTAATGGATAAAGCTAGAACTAGAAGAAGAACAACAAACAAGATTACAAAGACTTGCTCTAACTCTGGATCTGGTTCAACTGAAGACCCCTGGGGTTTTTTAGGCACCAGGGCAAAGGGGGCCACGTGAACAGCACGTGGCCCAAAACGTGAGCGCGCGCGCCAAGATGGCCGAGGAAACGCGGCCAGAGCCGCGTTTCCGCGGCCAAGAGATGGCTGCGCGCGCCAGTGTTTGGGCAGCGTGCAGCCCAGTCTGTCTCCTGTCAATTAGACCTCCTGGATTTGCGATTTGACTCCCTGGGCTGACAAAATCTTCACTCTAAAATTAATGGCTAATTGGTAGGCTTTTAGTCACCAATTAAATGGTGATTTAGGTCTTCTTCTTCATTTGCACACCATGGACCTAGATTGAAGCAACAAAAGCTTTATTAGCAAAATTTAACATTAAATAAATATGAGAATGTGATGATAATTATGCAAAATTAGAGATTAATCACACCCCCACACTTATCTTTTTGCCTTTCCCGAGCAAAACAAAACAAAAATCAGAAAATTATTATACCACTTTCGCAGATGTCGCGGTTGCACTGAGCATGTGCAACAAGCCGTTAAACCTCTATGTTTCCCCTAGAGGAGGAGTGTTGTCTCCTGAGGGTTTTTAGCGGATTGCACCCACAAAATCCAGTAAGTAAAGAAAAGAAGTTAGTTGTTAGAAAGATTTTTTTTATTAAAAAGAACTTTCAATCATCTAAGTAAAAATGACCGAATGACATAAGAATTAGGTTTAACCCTCATAAGTCCTCTTATATTTTAGCCTTCATAAATGAAGAAACTATGGTTTTCTTTAAGTTTAGAAAGGATCTTGTTCTTCTAACTCATTCTTTTATTTTACTTTAGATAGATATGCATAATTTGTAAGTGTGATGTGCTTGGGATTTTTCAACTCAACTTTGAATATCTTTCAATTTTATTAATATTTACTTATTATTCTTGGTTCCATTAGGTTTTCTACTTCACTTATGTAACACATATCAAACCGATGACTCCCAAACCAGATGATCTTAGGGCACCAGGTGGAAAAACACCCTTCAGGTCAAATATGCAAGTGGAGTAGGCACGAAATCAAGATTTATATATTAATTAAATTTTTTTGGCATGAGTAATCATGCTTCTTGAGGCACAATTACCCAGATTTTTTTCTTCCAGAGTTGTGTCTCTAAATCCCGAGCATGTGTGTGTGAATTATGCATATTCTACTAAGGCTAAATAAAATGTATGAGTTATTTTCCTTATCCCTCCTATCTTTTTAGTCAAACCATTTTTTCTTGTTTACTTAGGCAAAAATAAAGATTATTCCTTAATAAGGTTCCCATAATTCCTATAATCTTTTGGTATGTTTACAAAGAGTATGAAATTTCTTTTCAATTTAGATTTCTTTTTTTTTGAAATAAGAAAGAAGAATAAAAAGAAAAAGAAAGAAAAGTGTTAGCACCCCCCACACCTATCTAATGCATTGTCCTCAATGAATGCATATGGAAATGCGAATGCAATAAATAGGTGGAAGAAATGATGTCACTGTCTTCGTGGACTCGGGCCGGACAAGTGCGAATAGGCTAAAAAAAATGTAGAAGAGGTAAGCATATAAACATTTTTTTTGTTTATTATTTGTTGTGGTTAGGTGTATGATGGGGCAAAAAGAGTCAGCACACTATCATCCGGAGTCATGGGCTCAGTGGTCAAGAAGGGCTTCAGTCTTTGCCCATTGACTTTGAATTCCGTGTTGTTCTTAGGGTCTGCAATAAGCACAGCACCGTGTGGGAAAACAGTGCGCACAATGAACGGTCCTGACCAACGAGTTTTCAGCTTCCCCGTAAAAATATGAAGCCTACAGTTATATAGCAGAACCCTATCTCCCGGTGCTAAGTTTTTCTGGGTTATGATTTGGTCATGGAAAAGTTTAGTTTTGCTCTTGGTGATTCGGGCATTCTCATAGGCTTCATTCCGTATCTCCTCTAATTCTGAAATCTGTAGTTTCCTAAGTTCACCGGCCTTGGTCAGATCAAAGTTGAGTTGCTTAATTGCCCAGAGTGCCCGATGTTCTAACTCTACTGGCAGATGACAGGCTTTTTCAAACACGATTCTATAATGAGACATCCCAGAACTGTCTTAAAAGCAGTGCGGTAAGCCCACAGTGCATCATTGAGCTTAACCGATCAATCCTTTCAGTTTTGTCCGACAGTCTTTTACAGAATGAGCTTGATCTGTCGGTTGGTCACTTCGACCTGCCCATTTGTCTGGGGATGATACGGAGTCGATAACTTGTGATTGATGGAATATTTTCGCATCAGAGTTTCAAAAACTCTGTTGCAGAAATGTGATCCATTATCATAATTATCGCATGAGGGGTGCCAAATCGGGAGAAGATGTTCTCTTTGAGAAATTTAACAACCACTTTGTTGTCATTCTTCTTAGTTGGCATAGCTTCTACCCACTTAGAGACATAATCTACAGTAACCAAAATGAATTGGTTGCCGAAGGAATTGGGAAATGGCCCCATGAAATCAATACCACAAACATCAAAAATTTCAACTTCAAGGATCAGGTTTAGGGGCATCATGTCTCTTCATGAAATCTTCCCAATTTTCTGACAATTTGCGCATGACTTGCAAAAATGATATGAGTCTTTGAACAAAGTGGGCCAGTAGAACCCACTTTGTAGAACCTTTTCTGCAGTCTTGCCGGGACCAAAGTGTCCTCCGCATACAAGGTCATGGCAAAAGCTGAGCACACTCCTCTGTTCCTCCTCGGGTATGCATCGTCTAATTATTTGGTCGGGACAATACTTAAAAGGATACGGTTCTTCCCAAAAGAAGTACCGTACTTGGGCAAAGAAGCGATATTGGTCTTGCTTTGTCCAGTCGGCGGGTAATTGTCCCGTGGCCAGGTAATTAACGATGTCAGCATACCAGGGTTCCTTAAAAATGGCTAGGATGTGCTCGTCTGGGAAATCCTCGTTGATCAGAGCTTGGATGGTTGGTGCATTCGGAATTCGTGAGAGATGATCAGCAACCACATTTTCTATACCTCTTTTATCCCGGATTTCTAAGTCAAATTCTTGAAGCAAAAGGATCCACCGAATCAGTCGGGCTTTTACTTCCTTCTTGTTCATGAGGTATTTCAGAGCCGAGTGATCCGTAAAAATCACCATTTTCGAACCTAATAAATAAGGCTGGAACTTTTCTAATGCAAAGACAACGACCAAGAATTCCTTTTCAGTCGTTGTATAGTTCTGTTGGGCGTCATTCAAAGTCCTACTCGAGTAATAAATCACGTGCTGCCTATTGTCTATGCGCTGTCCTAGAACAGCGCCAATAGCAAAATCAGATGCATCACATATGATTTCAAATGGCTGGGTCCAATTAGGAGCAGAAATGATAGGCGCAGAGATAAGTTCTTGCTTAAGCTTCCCCCATGATTTAAAACACTCATTGTTGAAATCAAAGGGCACGTCCTTAGTGAGCAGGTTGGTTAAGGGCCTAGCGATTTTGCTAAAATCCTTAATGAACCGTCGGTAGAACTCAGCATGCCCTAGAAAGGATCTAATATCCTTGATGCTTTTGGGTGGTGGAAGCTTAGCAATTACTTCTACCTTAGCCTTATCCACTTCTATGCCTCTTCTCGAAATCTCATGGCCCAAGACAATCCCCCGTCTCACCATAAAGTGACATTTTTCCCAATTTAGAGTTAGGTTCTTCTCAATGCATCTTTGTAACACTAACTCTAAGTGATGAAGACACTGATCAAATGAATCTCCGTAGATAGAGAAGTCATCCATGAAAATCTCAAGAAAACGTTCCACCATGTCAGAGAACAAACTAAGCATGCACCGTTGGAACGTTGCAGGAGCATTGCACAATCCAAAAGGCATGCGCCGATAAGCAAAGGTTCTAAACGGGCAGGTGAACGTCGTCTTTTCCTGGTCTTCTGCAGCAATGGGGATTTGATTGTATCCCGAGTAACCATCTAGAAAGCAGTAGTACTCATGTCCAGCCAAACGCTCAAGCATTTGGTCGATGAAGGGTAGCGGGAAGTGGTCTTTATGGGTAGCTGCATTCAACTTCCTGTGGTCGATACAAACACGAACCTTGATAGGCAGTCTTGTTTGTACCAACTCTTTTTCCTCATTTTCTACTACCGTAAAGCCAGCCTTCTTTGGGACCGCATGAACAGGGCTAACCCTTTGACTATCAGAAATGTGATAAATTATCCCATTATCTAATAGTTTTAGAATTTTAGCCTTAACTGCCTCTTGCATGAGAGGGTTAAGCCTGCGTTGTGGGTCCCTCCTAGGGATTGCTTCATCGACTAAATGGATTCTGTGTTGTACTATGGCTGGACTTATTCCCTGATGTCCTTCATCGTCCATCCAATGGCTTACCTATGTCTTTTCAGAATAGACATTAAGCTGTCCTCTTGTTGCTCAGTCAGGTGGGATGCTATGATGACTGACAAGGTGTCCTTTCCACCCAGGTAGGCGTACTTAAGGTATTCAGGTAAGGCTTTAAGCTCTAGGGAAGGTGTTGCTTCATTGGAGGCAATCTCTGGGCTTTCAATCCTAGGATGGGATTTACTGGGGCTTGATGCCCAATCCACTATTGAATCTATGATCTGGTCTAGATTAAAATTCTCAGCCTCCAGATCAAACTCTGCCTCAATTTCTATCTCCATACTTTCCTCATGCTCACTGGTCAGGTTTTCAATAGAATTGACCTCAAACGTCTGATCATTGACATCCCTAGGTTGTCTTCCAAGATTGAAGACATTGACTTCCTTCGTCATATCTCCAAAAGTCAATCGTATGGACCCGTTCCTACAGTTGATTATGGCATTGGCTGTAGCAAGGAATGGGCGCCCTAAGATGACGGGAGTTTGATACTTAAGATTGGACACAGGTTGGGTCTTAAGCACAATGAAGTCAACGGGGTAAATGAAATCCCCGACCCGGATGAGGACGTCTGTGATTTCCCCCTTCGGGATCTTCACAGATCGGTCAGCTAGCTGAATGGTGACTCGAGTTGGGCTTAGCTCACCCAACCCAAGTTGCTGGTATACTGAGAGAGGTAGCAAGTTGATACTTGCTCCCAGGTCAAGAAGTGCTCTACTGATTTCGGTCTGTCCTATGGTGCAGGAAATGGTGGGACATCCGAGATCCTTATATTTCACTGGAATGGGACCAGACAGAATTTCGCTTATATTAGTGGCCAAGAAGACTTTCTTGGGCACATTGGTCTTTCTTTTCTTTGTGCACATATCCTTAAGAAATTGGCATAAGCCGGGACTTGTTGGATAGCGTCAAGAAGTGGCACATTCAATTTGACCTGGTTGAACATCTCTAGCATTTTCTCCATGTGCATATTTTTATTGTTGTTCCTAAGCCTATTAGGAAAGGGTGCTACAGGCTTATGAACTTGTTCAGCAGCTTTGTCCTCGTCAGATGTTTGTGGAATGGATTGGGAGGAACTAGCAGAGGTGGAGGCAGGAGTGGGATCGGGATGGACTGGACTTTTCTGTTGGTAATCCTAGCTATCTACCTTCTTTCCAGATCGCAGTGTGTGAACAGCATTATACTGGTTAATCGATGGATCCTAAATTTCATATGCTTGGTTGGAGGTTTTTGGGTTAACTAATGGCTGACTAGGCAAAGTACCCTTAGGTCTTTCACTTAGGGAGCTAGCTAACTGGCTCATCTGCATTTTCAACTTCAATATGGCCTGTGAATGACTGTTCAGAGTTTGTCCCTGGTTTGCATAAAAGCGGTTTGGGACTTTATGAAAGCCTCTATGCTCTTCTCCAATTTACTGATTTTCTTTTCCATTGGTGAGCCTTGGGAGGAAGAAGCTGGGGCTTGACTGGGAAAAGTTGGTGGAGGAGTAGGATGGTGAAAGTTGTTGAAAAAATTAGGCCTGGGAGGATTGTTTTGGGCCCAGGAGAATTAGGGTGATTTCTCCAGCCGGGATTGTAGGTCTGTGAGTAGGGGTTGTGAGGCGGCCGTGAGTAAGCCGCGTTCATGTGTTTCGGTGGCACTTGCTGGGCATGAAAAATAGGGCACTCTTCAAAAACATGGTTTGGTGCCTGACAATATGAACAACTCGGATTGTGAATTGGTGGTGGGTTGATCTGGTTGACACTGGCAGGCTCTTTTGTTTCCAGAGCCTCTATCCTTCTCATTAGGGTAGCAATCTTAGCCTCGGCAGCTATGGATGATTCTAGAGATAGGAGGCCTCCTCTTGAAGCTATACATTGTGAATTCCTAGGTTTCTCCGAGGCTGGCTCCCATTGCAGGGTTTTCTCAGCTAAGTCCTCAAATAATTCCCAACCCTGATTCTCATCCTTCTGCAAGAACCCTCCCTGACACATCATTTCTAACAGGGTCTTAGTCTGATAATCTATACCATCGTAGAGAATCTGGCACTGACACCATTTCTCCACGCCATGATGAGGGCACTGAGCTAGGAGATCTTTGAATCGCTCAAAGTATCTCCAAAATGGTTCGCTCGGGTCTTGCTTAAACTGCATGATGTTCTTCCTAATGAGTGCAATTTTGTGAATTTGATATAATTTCTTTAAGAAGGCCTTGATGAAATCATCCCAGGTCGTGACTGAATCTGCTGCCAAGATGTACAACCACTTGTTAGCTAGGTCCTTTAGGGAAAAAGGGATGAAACGTAACCTAACGGCATCGTCTCCTAGCTGGGGTATACGCATCATGAGGCATACTTCTTCAAATTTCCTAACAAAGAAGTATGCGTCCTCTGATTCTAAACCATGAAATTTGGGAAGAGTGTTATTGAATTATGGCTTTAACTCAAAATTATTGCCGTTTGCTTCAGGAAGTTTTATGCAAGATGGAAGTGAAGTTCTGATCGGGTAAAATCTATCCTGAAGTGACGTCATCACCGGTTCTAGATGCAAGGGTAGAGAAGTGTTTCTTGTTAATCTGAAAGTTGACGGATCTCTCACCCACTCTTGCATGCAGCACACCACAACCAACGTGAAGACAACAAACAATCGAAAAAGAACTAAAAACAAACAAAAGAAAGAAAAACAACCACAAGCCTTAGTCTAAGGTACCTGGACCTAGACGACTCCTAACTGGTCGATTCTCCGGGAAGGTTGTTGCAGGAACTCGACTACAAGCTAATCGGCCAGGAAAGGGCAAAGCTCAGGGGGAGGTATCTGGGCAGAGCCACGGGCCTAATTATGCCAAATCATGGAGCTTTCGAGGCTTTACCTCTCAATCCACTTTCCTTAGACACCGATTTTACAGAAGTATAGTTCTTATAATTTTCAACCTAGGTTAATCTCTTAGTGAGTCCGATATGTCCCTAGGGCCAACGTCTATTGATTTTTAGTTAAGGCTTGGGAAAATGTGAGTGCACTTGGAGATGATTTTTGGGCTAAGGAAGGGTGATGAAATCCCAACTTATCTTGTTTATTGGGGTTTGCCCTTAAAGTCAATTGTGCAAGTGTACAGTTTATTCACAACAAGGTAACACTCAAAGCGGTAAATCACTTCAAACTGTTAGGCCTATTCTATATGAATGCACACGTACCTTGTCTCCAGCACTCTTCAGCAGAAATTGAAATGAATTGAAATAGACACGTGCCCTAAATGCAAAATTCTAATCCAAATTTCAATTAAGCAACAAATGAATTTCTGTTGAATTTATTACATATGCATATAGGTGAAGCATCCAAGAAGACTAAAAATTTAGAAAGCATTTTTTTTGTTTTTAGCGGCTTTCGGCAACCCTGCAAATGAGTTTGTTAGTACTTCAATCGGAAAAACTCGCTTTTACACGAATTTTTCCAAGGGCAAATGAGTCCTCGCGCAATGTCCTTGGCCACCTCTTTTGCTTTCCGCGATAGTGTGCTCCTTGGTACTTCTCCTACACACAAAAAGAACAATATTTAGTAGTGAAAAATAAAGCCGTTCCCTCCCCGGCAACGGCGCCAAAATTTGATCGACAAAAAGCAAGTATTAAAATAAGAGAAGGAAGTGTGGGTTGATGTTACTACTTTTACAATTCTTCCGTAGTAGCGAAGTGGCTATACGGGTCGTATCCACAAGGAGGGAGAGCGATGGAAGCTTGATGCGGCTTTTATGTTCAAGAAAAGAGAATGTTCTTTGTTCCAAATAAAGAATTGAAAAGTGAAAACAAGTTGTTTCAAGAATTATTGGAAAATGTTTTGATGGGTTGTAAAAGTGGGTTTTTCTTAATGGTAAAAACGCATGGCTAACTTTCTACTAATTGCTCCCACTAATTCCTAACTTCTTGAAGATGTGCCTCACGATGGATCATAGGCAAGCTTACCCCTTATGCAATGGAACTATTCACGTGGAAATCGAGTCAAAGTTCTTCCTATAACTTCGCTTTACACGGCAAAAACTCAGACATTCCCGTATCAAGATCCATTAGAAGGTGAGAATACGGGAAGACACGAGTGCACTAATGGTATCGGCGAAGTTAAAAGGAAAGTCTCTAACTTACAACAACAAGCAAAGTACAAAACCCATAGATCATTAACAAAAATCATTTAAGTATGAAATATAAGAAGGTAAATACTTGTAGGTATGTTAGAGTTAGAACCCTCGTCTTAAGATGCCATAGCTCTCGTTTGCACAAGGCTTGTTTGACACTATTGATTCATTCGGGTTATCAATTAAGAAGTAAGAAATTAGTAGGTTAGTAGTTAGTTAGCCATGCAATGGAGGAGTTAGTTACACATGGTGAAGAAAAGAACAACAAAAGAAAAGAGATAAAGAGAAGGAGTTACACTAAAGCAAGAATGTAAAAGCAAATGAAAGCAAATGAAAACAACTAGTAAATGGAAAGAAGAAAGAGAAGTAATTACTTGTATTATCTTGTCACCTTCCAATACAACTTGTACACACTCTCTCCCTTTCACTCTAATGGCCAAAGCTAGAACTAGAAGAAGAACAACAAACAAGATTACAAAGACTTGCTCTAACTCTGGATCTGGTTCAACTGAAGACCCCTGGGGGTTTTTATAGGCACCAGGGCAAAGGGGGCCACGTGAACAGCACGTGGCCCAAAACGTGAGCGCGCGCCAAGATGGCCGCGAAAATGCGGCTCTGGCCGCGTTTCCGCGGCCAAGAGATGGCTGCGCGTGCCAGTGTTTGGGCAGCGTGTAGCCCAGTCTGTCTCATGTCAATTAGACCTTCTGGATTTGCGATTTGACTCCCTGAGCTGACAAAATTTTCACTCTAAAGTCAATGGCTAATTGGTAGGCTTTTAATCACCAATTAAAATGGTGATTTAGATCTTCTTCTTCATTTGCACACCATGGACCTAGATTGAAGCAACCAAAGCTTTATTAGCAAAATTTCACATTAAATAAATATGAGAATGTGATAATAATTATGCAAAATTAGAGACTAATCATCCACCCGATAGGACAATTGAGTTCTCCATATATACTATTTTGGGTACAGTTCTGATATCTAAAACTTCATACAGGATGGCACTCAATGAATTAGAGATTCTAAAGAAGCAGTTGCAGGAATATTCTGATAAGGGATTGATGAGATCGTGTACTTCACCGTGGGGAGCTCTCGTATTTTTAGCCAACAAGAAAAATGATGGTAAGTGGTTGTGTATAAACTAGAGGGAGTTAAACAAAGTTACCATCAAGAATAAGTATCCCTTGCCACGAATTAATGATCTTTTTGTTCAATTCCATGGGTTCAAGTGTTTTCCAAGTTGGATTTACAGTCAGGCTATCATCAGCTAAAGGTGAAGAAAGAGGATATTCAGAAGACAACATTCAGAAATTGCTATGGTCATTACGAGATTCTAGTCATGCCCTTCGGAGTAACCAATTTCCCAACAGTCTTTATCGATTTGATGAACCGGGTTTTTTGCCATATTTGGATAAGTTTGTTGTTGTATTCATCGACGATATTTTGATATATTCCAAGAGCGACAAGGAACATACAGAACACTTGAGGATAGTATTGCAGGCTCTCCAGTAGGAACAGCTTCATGCTAAGCAGAGCAAGTGTGAGTTCTGGTTAGACTGTATGCTTTCTTGGGTCATATAGTTTTAAATGAAGGAATTTCAGTTGACCCCAGCAAGATCCAGGTAGTAAAGGAATGGCCAATTCTAAGGACAAGAACAAAAATTAAAAGCTTTATTGGACTAGCTGGATATTAAAGAAGATTTGTTTAGGACTTCTCTAAAATCGCAGCCCCTTTGACAAAGCTCACCAGAAAGAGTGAAAAATATATATGGACAGAAGAATATACTACAGCTTTTGAGCAGCAAAAGAAGAGATTAATTACAGCACCAATCTTGAAGACTCCCTTAGGAACAGGAGGGATGGTTATATATAGTGATGTATCCGGAAAGGGCCTAGGATATGTATTGATGCAGCATGATCATGTCATAGCTTATGCATCCAAGCAATTGAAGCCACATGAGAGAAATTACCTAACCCATGACTTAGAGGCAACGGTAATTTTCGCATTAAAGATATGGAGACATTATCTTCTGGGAGACCAAATATTAATCTATAATTATCATAAAAATCTTAAGTATATTTTCACATAGAAAGAACTGGACATGAAGCAAAGGTGGTGGCTTGAATTGCAGACTACGATATAGACTTACAATATCATCCTGTAAAGGTCAATACAGTTGATCACACACATGTGTTGCATATTTTCATATCATATTTGTCACATTTCTGCATTTTTATTTAAATAAAATTATGCTATTAATGTATTTTTATGTTTAATGGCGTGTAGAGTAATTAAAAAAAGAGAGAGACAGATTTATCCAATTAAATCTAAAAATTCAAAAGAAAGGGGATTAATTCAAATTCAAAGATTTTAAAGGCTATCTTATCTAAAGACCGAGTATATCAGATGATATAATATCATCCAAATTCAAAGGATAAACGGATTAGAAAAAGACCTTATCGGTTTCGCTGAGGATAAAGAGATAGATCGTCAAATCTAAAGCTGAAATTCAAAATCTAAAATGATAAATAGATAGAGAAAAAATCAATGGATGAGATGAAGCAATTTAGACTCGGATTCAAATTGAATACATTTTAGTTTTTTTATCATAACTTTCGCTACTGAAACTCAAATTTGATGATTCAAGTTAATAATTATTTTTAATTCTATTATTTGGTAAGTTATATTCAGTAATTAACACGCCAATAAGCTGAAGATCAGAATTAAATATCTACATCAAATCAAGTTTGGAGATAAGGAGAGGATTCAAATTCGGAAATAGTTAGCTCCCGCTATCTCTTCACTCATTTTCTTATCCATTTCTAACCTATAAATACCCCACACATCAGAGGCAGAGGGACAGTCAAGCAGAGAGTAGAAGTTAGGCTATTCTATAGTTTGTAACTTAGGTTTTTAATTTCTATTATGTAATTTTTATTTTATTTATGTAACTGAAAAGAGAGGAGAGTTTCATGGAAGAATGAGAGAAAAGCTTGTACTGAGGGTGACACCGGTATAAGTAAGTCGTTTCCTTCATTATTATTTGAATCAAATCGAAGTTTCTTTTCTTCTTTACTCTTATTTTTTTTGCTTCTCTCTTCTGTGTTTGTGAATCCAAATGACTCCGATAGCTCGAAGTTGCCTTGCCCTTGCAAGTGTCATTGATGGCTTATGGTGATGGATAGACATTCCTATGCTAGTGTAGCGTGCCCCTTCATTTCGTAGTGCAAATCGAGAACGGGGAAGATCCTATTTATCATACTTCGCTCGCCTTCAAACAAAGATACATCATCGATAAGGGTCAAAGGTAAGCAGGCGCTAAAAAGGTAAGTAAGTATTTTTTAGGGTTTAACTTTCTTTCTTTTAATTTTTAGTTTAGATCATCAACATCACTATCTCTCAACTCTCTTCATTATTTTTTTCTTTGTACAAAATAATTTTCTATTTTTCTTCACCTTCTCAATCTACCACTTTCTTCTTAACTTAACTATAACTCTTTTTTTTTTTTTTTCATTTTCCTTCTAAGAACTGAAAGAACTTTAACCATTTCAAGTGAGCTTAGAGAACTTACTAAAAAGCTTCTATTGCTAGTCCCTCCTTATGAATCACGACCTGCATAGCCATTGGCTATCACGGTAGAATTGAGCACTTTACACTCTTTATTCTTAAGTTCTAAAATTTTGTATTTTCTATGTGCAGGTTCTAACTCAATCAATAGTACTAGATGCCTTGAGCTGAAATCGGAGAACAAAGTACTAGTACAACTTACTCAGTAGAAAGAATTGCTTCGGGAGGTCATTAACTTGGACTTAATGCTTGTACAAGGAACTAGTAAGTCAGATCAGTTAATGACTTCAGATTCAGCCAACACTGATAGAGGAAATTAAAGAAGCATAAAAGGAAGACCCCATATTACAGAAATTCAGAGCTCAAGTAGAAGTTGGACTAAGGACTGATGTTTGTATTCATTCGGATGGTGCACTTTATTTTGTTAACAGAATTTATGTACCACAAGGGAAAGTTAGACAGAAAATCTTAGTAGAAGCTCACAGTTTGGCTTATTCCATACATCCAGGAAGAACAAAAATGTATCAAGACTTGAAACATAACTTCTGGTGGAATGCTATGAAGAGATAGATAACCCATTATGTGGCCAAGTGCTTGGTTTGCCAGCAGATAAAAATAGAACATCAGAGAACAACTGGACTTCTACAGCCATTACTGATACCTGAATGGAAATGGGAACACATCACTATAGATTTGTCATGGCTCTACCCCGCAGTCCTAACGGTAACAATACAATATAGATAATCATCGACCGCCTCACAAAATCAGCTCACTTCTTACCATTCAGAGTAAGTCAGTCAACGAAAGTTCTTGAAGATAAATATATTAAGGAAATAGTTCTTCTGCACGGAGTTCTGATTAGCATCATGTCGGATAAAGACACGAGATTCTGATCGGATTTTGGAAAAGTCTCCAAGAAAACTTTGGATCTCTTCTAAAGTTCAGTACTTCATATCATCCTCAGACAGACGAACAGTCTGAACGAACTATCTAAATTCTTGAAGACATGTTGCGAGCCTACATAATAGAATTCAAAGGGTCATGGGAAGACTATCTTCATTTGGTAGAATTTTCTTATAATAACAGCTATTAGGCCAGTATCAAGATGGCTCCATTTGAAGCTTTATATGGTAGAAAATGTAGGTCACCGTTATATTGGTATGAAGTCGGTGAAAGAAGACTCTTGGGGCCAGATATTCTAGTTCAGATAACAGATAAAGTCAGAGTTATCAGAGATCACCTCTGGGCAGCATAGAGCCAACAAAAGAGTAGGGTTGATACTAACAGAAGAGCATTGGAATTCAGAGCATGTGATCATATATTTTTAAGGTTATCGCCAATAAAAGGGGTAATTCGATTTTGTACTTGTGGGAAACATAGTTCAAGATACATCTGCCCATTCGAGATTCTGGATTGTGTGGGAGATGTAGCTTACCGATTGGCATGACCGCCATCATTAGAATAAGTACATGATGTATTCACATATCATAGCTCAGGAAATATGTTAAAGATGAGAGTCATGTTCTTGATCACTCAGAATTGGAACTACATCCAAATTTATCTTATACCGAGCAGCCGATGGCCATTCTGGACAGAAGTGTCAAGACTCTGAAGAATAGGGTAATACTGTTAGTACTGATTTCTTGAAATAGGCATGCCCCAGAAAAAACTACTTGGGAATGAGACGATATTATTCTTAAGCATTACCCTTAACTATTCACATCTTAGTTAGTAAAATTTCTTATCTTTATTTTTTCCTGCGTCCTCTCCCTTATCGAAATTTTGAGAATGAAATTTTTGTAAGGTAGATAGATTGTAACACCTTATCCCCAGAATACGTACCCAGATATCTATCCCGATTTTTCTAGCGCATTTTCTTATTTTTCTCATATTATTTATGCTCGTATAGCGATACTGCTTGATTTAACCTCTCTGGTAGTCTAATTTGACCAATTTCAGTTTCAATCATTGTTTAACAATATTTGAAACTTTTCATGATTTTTCAAAATTTTTCTGTATTATTTTTATAAAATCTCTAAAATCGATATTTATCGGTACAACCAAATGATTCTTAGAATTTAAATTACAAACAAAGTCAAATTTTCAAAAGTCACTTTCATATGTTTTCTTAAAATAATATTTACTATCTTAATGTATTTCTTGAGATTTTCTAAATTTATCAAAATCTGGCCAGATTCGGTGTCGACCTGTATTGATGGCTAATTTCAGAATTTTTAATTTAAAAATCTTATTGAATTTCTCAAATCTAATTTCACCATAATACTCAGTATAATATTCATGATTTTTTAGAAATTTGAAGAGCTTTCTGAGATACTTGATTTTCAAGCATTTCCCGTATTTTTCTGAAAATTTTCTGCATCCGCTACTAAACCCGAGGATTCCACCATTCAAATTATTTCTTATTTTCCCTAATTATTTTTTTCCTTTTTCCCATTTCTTTTCCTTTCCTTTTCCTTCATTCCTTTCCTTCCAACATTTTCCTTATACTTTTACGTACTTCTACAATATTCAACTCCCTTCATCCAAACTATCTCCTTCAAAATAACCCAACCCATCCATATCTCCTCTCCCGTCACCAAGGCCGGCCAAGCCACCTCACCCCTTCACCATTTCACAAAAAACTCTAACACCCTATTCCTTTCCCTTCTTCTTTAAACTCCAACTCTAAAACAACTTCATTTCCTTCTTCTTTCACCTTCATACCTCCATCAAAACCCTAAAACCACCAACTCCTCCTTCATCTTTACTACAACTACAACAACAACACCACCTACAACACTTCACCATCATCTTCTTCCTTCTTTATCTCCATTTAATCCACCACAAACTCTAAAACTCCACCAAAATTTCACCATCTCTTTTACCTTCTCCAAAACAACCACCACCAACAAATCCTTCCACCAAACTAACCCTACTCCATCTCCACCTAGGCCGGCCACTACTCTAAGCCTAGGGCCGGCCCCCTCTATCCGGTGACATCTTTAGCGACCATTCTGGTAACTATTCTGACAATCACTTCACCATCTTCAACTACGTCATCTCCACCACTACAACCAACTCCATCATCATCACCACCTATTGTATTCTTCTCCATCACCACCATCTTCACTCTCACCATCACAACACCACCCATAACCCCTATTTCAACTTCCAACACCATCGTCATCATCACCTTCTTTAACTTCCATTTTATTCCTCCTTCAAAATCCCACTCCTCCATTATCACCACTACAAACACCATCACTACCCTCTTCCATTCTTCCTTTCCTCTCTCCCCTAGGCTTGCCACCACCCTTGACCTTCCTAGGTGGTCGCGCACTTCCCTAGGGCCGGCGACCACCAAGGGGCCAAGTCTCCCCTTTCCTTTTCTCGCTTCGTGGGTTTCCTCACTCGGGCACGCGGAGTTTAGGAATTTTTGTTTTAGGCGAGTGGCTTTCCTTACAAAATTTGGCTTGTATTGGATTTTGTATTGTGTTGTATTTTGTATCAGTCCATTATGATTGTACGGATGTGGGTGTGTTGTATTCTATGGACATGTCTTGGCTTGTATCGGACTGATGTACTATAATTTCTGTAATAGTGTAGATGGCATTATATTTATGCTTGTGTGATACTAACAGTTCAGGTACCCTTATATCGACTCTGAATTTTTGTCCACATCCGAGCTAGCTACCCAATTGGTCTAGGCCTTGCACCCTTTATGGGTTTCGTGCTAGCTACTGAGAATGCGCTTAAACCCCAGGCGTACTCTAGCCTTCGGGCTATCGCTCACTTTCTCAAAAGAGGAGTGTGCTTAGACCGTCAGGTCTCTCATGCTCCTTCTGGTAAGCATTTTTAGCGCTTAGCGCTTTATCACTAGACTCGCCTGAGCAGAACTCTGCCTGATTTTAGATTCACATTTTAAGTGGAGTCGTTATGGTAGCTCCACCAAGCGCTTTAGTGATTAAACTGTTTGCTGTCTGTGCCTCCAGCTCTGCTTAGCTTCTCTTGAATGTTTGCTTTCTTGCTAACTACCTGGATTGATAGTTATATCTGCTATTGCTTGCCTTGGTATCACCTGACCTTTGACATGTTATCACCAAATACCTAATTACTATCACCTGCTATTCAACATGTCATACCTGGCTTATAATTATCGCTTATGGGAATGTTAACCTGATCTCCTGATAGTACTTATGTACACCTGATATTCCTGTTATGCTCCTGCACATTCCAGTAACATGATAATTACCTAATAAATCGTAAAAAGAACAACTTACATCGGGTCGGGAGAAACTTGCGGATATCAATATATGTTCGTGTTTATAGTGGTATTAGGAGTGTTGTGCAACTAACTCTTCCGGTTCGACCTGAGGGCTTCCACGTGACCGAGGGGAGTGCTGGCTCCCTACATCGTGGTACCATCATGAAAGGGCATACAATAAGGTCCTCATGTAGGTCTTGCAGCTGATTCAGTACACCAGTGTAACACTCCGCTCCCGGAATACGTACTTAGTTGCGTATTAAGATTTTTTAATTATATTTTTTGATTTACTTCCGGTATTTGTTTTGTATTATGAATTATTTATATGATCGTTTTGCCTTGGATCCGAATTTGTGGATTCGGAGTCAACCCTAATCTGAACCAGGGACCCGATCCTAGTGTATTGCTCGATTTAGTATTTTTGGTAATCTGATTTGACCAATTTTAGTTTCAAACATCATTTTCCAATATTCTAGATTTTTCATAATTTTTTAAAATTTTCCTGAATTAAGGGCCTGTTTGTTTCGCCGCAAAACGTCGCAAGTCGTAAGTCGTAAAATGATAATGGGAAATGTGAACTGTAGCAGGGAAAATATATTGTGTTTTACGGTGTTTGGTTGATGAAGTGAAAGTGTAAACGAGAAAGTATATTGTGTTTTACAGTGTTTGGTTGGTAAGGTGAAAGTGTAAATGGAAAAATATATTGTGTTTTACGGCGTTTGGTTGATAGCGTAAAAGTGTAAGTGAAAAAATGACCACAAAATTAACTGTAGCAGTAATTTAAATATTATAAATACTATTAAATTAAATCTACTATTGCAAATTAAATTATATTAATAAATTTGAGATAAAATATTAATAATCTTAATATTTTATTTATAACAATAATATTAATAAAATATTAGTATAATTAGTAAAATATTAACTAAATAAATAATATAAAATTTTAAGAAAATCTAAAGAACATTAATAAAATTTTAAGAATACTAATAAAACATAAATATTAAAAATCTTAAGAAAATAATAAAATATAGTTATAAATATTATAATACTAAAAAATACTTGAAAATTATTATAATATTAAATTTTATTATAATATTATTGTAATATTATAAAATATAAAATTAACAAAGTAAAACATGATTATAAATTAAAAATAAATTATTATTATAATAATATTATAATGAATTATTATTACAATATTAACATAATAAAATATTAATATAATAATAAAGTATATCTTAATATTATTAAAGTAATTATTTATATTAAAAAATATGTAATTAAATATTTCTTATTTTATAATAAATTATAATATTGTTATATTAATAAAATTTTAACTCTAAATAAAATAATAAAAAAATTGGTATAAGTATTAATAAAATAATAAGTATTAAATAATAATATTAAATAAAATATTAAATTAAATTAGTAAAATATTAAATATTACAATAATATTAAAAATAATAAAAAACTAAAGATTAAAAATATAAAATAATTAAATAAAAAATTGAACACTATTAAAAATATTAAATATTTAATAATATTAAATTATATATTGATTATCAAGTAACTGTTTTGAACTACAAGTGTATTATAAGTGGGATTTACATGACCACAAAATTAACTGTAGCAATTGCAAGTGAGAAAGTGTGAGTGTAAAAGTGAGATTTACATGAACACAAATTTAACTGTAGCAACTGCAAGTGAGAAAATGAGAGTTGTATTTTATAACTTATTTTTTAGCAAAACAAACAACAAAAAATGGAAAATAAGTTTTACGACTTACGATTTGCGGGGTTTTGCGGCGAAACAAACAGGCCCTAAATTGGAAATCTTCAAAACAGTGTTAACCAGTGTCGTTGATCGATTCTCAGAATTTTAATTAACAAATGGAGTTGAATTTTTAGAAACAGCTTTCACATTATTTCTTAAAATCATATTTTCTATCTAAATACTTTTTTTTGAGATTTTCTGAATTTATCAAAATTCCACCGGTATCGGCCAGTATCATTGGTTGATTCCAAGATTTTTAGTTTACAATTGAAATTGAATTTCCAAATTCTACTTTCATATTTCTCCTTAGAATTGTATTTTCTTTTTAAATGTATTTTTTGGCATTTTTAAGAATTTATCAAAATTCCGCCGACCCGGTGTAGACAGGGTATTGACGGTTGACTTCAAGATTTTTAATTTGAAGATGGGACTTTATTTCTAAAAATCAATTTTGTATTATTTCTCAGAATAATGTTTTCTACCTCTAGGAATTTTTGGGAATTTTTCTGGAACTGCCGATATTTCCCGACCTTATTTTAATATATTTTTTGGATCTTTCCTTTTCTTTCTTTCTTTCTTTTTCTTTTTCTTTTTCCACTGACTCGACGAACCGCCACCTCACCCCCTCTTCATTAAACCCCTCTCCCATCCATCACCTCCCCTACCATCAATCTCCTGCCTCCTTTTTCCTTTTCTTTGCTTTTCTTTTTCTTTTTCCTTTTCCTTTTCTTCTTTTTTCCTTCTTCCCTTTTCTTTTCCCTTCTCCTTCCTCCCTTCCCTGGCGCCCGACGACCACCCCCTCCTTCTCCTCTTAAATTCTCTCTCTCTCTCTTCATAAATCTCTCTTTAATTCCTTACCCACTCTTCCAAAACTCCATATCTCTCTGACAAATTTCACTCTCTCTCACTTTACCTCTTCTCTCCTCCTAGATCCGGCGCCCCCGGGGGGGGGGTGGCGTGTCGCCTATGCGGTCGGGGGCCTCCTGTGCATGGGCGGAGGAGGGGGGCGTAACCCCTCCCTTCTCTTCTTTCTCTTTCTCCCTCTACTTTCTCTCTCTTCCCCCTCTCACTTGGTGGCCACACCGGCGGCCAGGGCCGCCCTGGCTAGAGAGGGCCGGCCAGCTGATTGAGATTTAGAGATTGAAATAGAGTTCAGAATTCTTAGTCTCAATGTGAATCCGCTGTAGCAAGGGCTCAAGCGGGTCGTGATCCTCAGGGAAGGATGCGATGCAAGCTTTTCGACTCGATTCCTCTGTATCTTCAAAAATAGGAGAGAATAGATTAGATCTTGATATGTATGATGTAAAAGATGTGGTTTTGCTGATTTTCTACCACAACCCTATTGCAAGTTAAAGAGCTTGATCTTCATCTTAAGATTGATATGATTCACCCTAGGTTATTACAAATAAATCAAGCAAGAAAAATCAATACACAATTCTAACTAAGTTACATTATTTAAAAACCAAACTATGGTTCATCCTAACATCTAGGTACAGCCTAATAGAAGACTAATCTCAAATCTAAGCTGTCCTAGTTCTTAAGTTTGAAGTCATGAAAAGTTCTTTTAACATGCAACCTAGATTAAGAATTTTAAGTATTTATTTAATCTTCTAGAATTAGTTGCCTTTAAACCTAGGGTTTCTAGAGATGTTCATTAATCAGATCAAGTTTTAATTGCACTAGGGTTGCTTCAAGAATCTCAGCAAACCACTAAGAGGATTAGTTCTTCATCATTATTTTTTTTTCAAATTATTTATATTTTTTTTTATTTTTATTTAATAAGAAAGATTGCAAAATAAAGAAAAAGGAAATCCAGAAGAGATCGCAGATTGAAAATCAGAGAGATAACAAAAAGAATAAAGTAAAGTTGCAGAAATTAAAAGAGAACAAAAGAGTGACCTTTATTTCAGATGAACCTCTGGTTACACAATCGTCTCCTTCTCCACAACGTACATAGAATGAAAATTACAACTTGTGCAGAAATTTAGAAAAATAGCTAAAGAAAACCCTAATACGTCTCTGGATACCCTGTACGTTGCATTGCAGGGGATATTTATAGTGCAGTAGGTGATAGAGTCCCGGATAAGATCACAGACGAAATCTGGTAGTCTGGATCATCCAAACTGCCGCGGAATCCTGGGATTTGCCGCGCGTTTGCGGCAATTTGGTGAAGTCTGGCCACGCGCTTTGGCGCGTGGCCACTCCTGGTCCGTCCATGTGGGCTTTTGCTTCTGGAAGTGTGATCCTGGTTCTCCATCTTGGGATTTCAAGATAACTTAGTAATCAAGTTACCTTGATCTCAAATATCCCAAATCTTCTATCCACGAATTTTTTGGGCTTTTATCCTCATCCTGCAAGTGTTTAGGGTTGGGTAGAAGTCTATCCTTCCCTCATCTTTGATATTTGCAACTTTAGCCCTTTGTGTATTTGCATTTTGACTTCTTGTAATTGCGCTTTTTCACCTGGGCTTCAAACATGGGCTTGGATCTGGGCTTTTGGGCTCTTTAAGCTTTATTTCTCATTAAAATAATAATTCGAGGCCTGCACACATTAAATAACGAAATATTAATAAATGTGCATTATAATATGAATAAAAGTGCAAATGTGATGGTATATATGATGATAATTATGCATTTTCACTACCTATCACACCCCCACACTTATCTTTTTGCTCGTCCTCGAGTAAAAATCAAAAAGAAAGAGAAAAATCTAACCTAGCTAACTCACTTTCGTAGGAATCACGGTTGCACTTAGCATTTGCAACAAGCCGTTAAACCCTAGGTTACCCTAGAGGATGAGTGTTGTCTCGTGAGGGTTTTCAGCGGATTACACCCACAAAATCCATAAAAAGGAAAATATTTGAATTATTATTGAAGAGACTAAGTAGTCTATAAGTTTTAGGATCCTCATTTTTATTCATTCTTTAAACTTAGTCCTAATAAAGTCAATTGTTATTTTATTTTAGGTAAGGATTAAAATTGAATGTTTGTATAGTCTTTTTCGTTACCAAAAGTCATACGCACCCTTGTGAATCTAGGAATTCCTTAACTTGGACTCTCATGCCTCTTTATTATTTTTATAACATCATCTAATTTTCTTTCGTGTAAGTATTAAGCTTCTTGAGGCCCTCATACCTAACTAATTGACTATTAGATGTGTTAATATATATATATATATATTTTTTGGCATGTATAACTCATCTAATTTCTTTCGTATAAGTATCAAGGCTTCTTGAGGCCCTCATACCTAACTAATTGACTAATAGATGTGTTAATACATGTATAATATTTCTCAGTTTTCTTAGGCTTTCTAATCCACCCATGTAGCGAACTTAAAGTCGGTGGCTCCCAAACCGGTCGGCTTTAGGGCACCAGGTGAGAAAACACCCCGCGGACTCAAATTCGAATGAACTAGGCCACAAAACTAAGGACTTTTTATTTAGAACTACCTTTAGGCGTGAATACTTATGCTTCTTGAGGCACATGTATCCAGCTTAATTGGTGATTTTTTTTTTATATATTTTTTTATGAGGCACAAGGTCTTTGTCTTAGAATCCTAGATATGTACTAGGAATGCACATTTCATTAAGGTAAAAATTAAGACTAACTAATTATTCATTTCTCCTCCTATACCTAAAATTTAAACAATTTATTTATTTTGACCAAGTTTTTAGAAATCCTAATCATGATTTTCCTAATCCTTAAAACTAACTTAGATTTCTTTCAAAAAATAAGTCAAAGTATTATCCTTTTTATAAAATTTTTTTTATTATTTTTTTATTTTTTTATATTTTCAATTAAATTTTTTTTATTTTTTTTATTTATTTATTTTTTATTATACCTTTCCCCACACTTGTTTCATGCATTGTCCCTAATGTATGAATGAAATGTATGGATGCATGAACTGGCAGAAAGATATAATCACCGATACAGTGGGTCAAAAAGACCCATCGCCGCATTAGCTTCCGGCACAGACTCCAAAAAGATTTTAAGACGTTGACCATTTACCTTGAATGCATTGCCATTTTTGGGGTCGTAGATCTCTATGGCTCCGTGTGGAAACACCGTCTTAACAATGAATGGTCCTGTCCATCTTGACTTCAATTTGCCGGGAAAGAGGTGAAGTCTAGAGTTGTAGAGTAAAACTTTTTGTCCTTGGACAAAAGTTTTTCTCGTGATGAATTTATCGTGAAAAACCTTAACTCTATCCTTCGCAATCTTTGCATTGTCGTATGCATCATTCCTCAACTCCTCTAGTTTAGAAATTTGTAATTTCCGAAACTCACCGGCCTTATCTAAGTCGAGATTTAGCTGCTTAATTGCCCAAAGGGCCCGGTGCTCTAGCTCGACAGGAAGGTGGCAAGCCTTTCCAAAGACCAGTCTGTAGGGAGACATTCCTAGAATCGTCTTAAAGGCAGTCCTATATGCCCATAGGGCATCCACCAGTTTGGTGGACCAGTCCTTCCTATTCTGATTCACAGTCTTCTCCAAAATGAGCTTGACTTGCCTATTAGAAACTTCTACCTGCCCGCTAGTTTGAGGATGGTAGGGCGTAGACAACTTGTGAGTAATGGCATACTTTCGCATAAGAGCTTCAAAAGTTCTATTGCAAAAATGTGTGCCATTGTCGCTAATGATGGCTCGAGGGATTCCAAAGCGTGAGATGATATTATCTTTCAAGAATTTGACAACAACTTTGTTGTCATTTGTCTTGCAAGGGACAGCTTCTACCCACTTTGACACGTAGTCTACGGCCAACAAGATGTACTGGTGCCCAAACGAATTAGGGAAGGGTCCCATAAAATCAATGCCCCATACGTCGAAAAGTTCTACTTCTAGAATGGGATTTAGGGGCATCATATTTCGTTTGGAAATTCTTCCTATCATTTGACATCTTGTGCAAGTTTTGCAATACTCAAATGCGTCTCTAAACACAGTTGGCCAATAAAAGCCACTTTGCAGAATTTTCTCGGCAGTTTTGCGGGGACCAAAATGTCCACCGCAAGCGAACTCATGACAAAAAGCTAGCACGCTTCTAGTCTCCTCGTCGGGGACACATCTCCTAATGATTTGGTCGCTACAATATTTGAAAAGATAAGGATCTTTCCACATGTAATACCGAACTTGAGACAAGAATCGGTATCTATCCTGTTTAGACCAACTAGGTGGTGTTTGGTTTGTGACTAAGTAATTTACTATGTCAGCAAACCATGGCTCCTTAGAGATGGCTAGAAGTTGCTCATCGGGAAAATTGTCATTGATGGGCAGCTCGTCAGAAGGTGCGTTTGGCACATGAGAGAGATGGTCAGCTACGACATTTTCGACACCTTTTTTTCTCGAATTTCGAGATCGAATTCTTGAAGGAGAAGGATCCAACGAATGAGTCGGGCCTTCGCATCTTTTTTAAGCATCAGGTATCGAAGAGCGGAATGGTCAGTGAAAATCGTGGTCTTGGTCCCAAGTAGGTATGGGCGGAATTTCTCCAAAGCGAACACTACTGCCAAGAATTCCTTCTCGGTTATAGTATAGTTCATTTGGGCGTCATTGAGCGTCCTACTCGAATAATAGATCACGTGCTGCTTGCTGTCCTTACGCTGTCCTAAGACAGCACCTATCGCAAAATCTGAGGCATCGCACATGATCTCAAAAGGCTTGGACCAGTCCGGAGGTGAGATGATAGGAGCAGAGATAAGTTCCATTTCAATTTCTCCCATGCAGTATGGCACCTATTATCAAAGATGAAGGACACGTCTTTAGCTAGAAGGTTTGTAAGGGGTCTAGCAATTTTGCTAAAGTCCTTAATGAACCTACGATAAAATCCGGCGTGTCCTAAGAAAGACCGAATGTCCTTCACGCATCGCGGAAGTGGAAGTTTCGCTATGATCTCCACCTTGGCCTTGTCTACCTAATCCCTTCCCTAGATATCTCGTGACCTAGGACAATCCCATGTTGCACCATGAAGTGACACTTTTCTCAATTGAGGGTCAAGTTCTTTTCGGTGCACCTACTCAGCACTAGCTCCAAGTGATGGAGACACTGGTCAAATGAATTTCCATAGACGGAGAAGTCGTCCATGAAAATTTCTAGAAAACGCTCGACCATATCAGAAAATAAGCTTAACATACAACGTTGGAATGTGGCGGGGGCATTGCATAGGCCGAAAGGCATTCGACGGTAGGCAAATGTCCCAAATGGACACGTGAACGTTGTCTTCTCTTGATCCTCCGGCGCTATAGGAATTTGGTTATACCCTGAATAACCGTCCAAAAAGCAGTAGTAATACTCATGACCTGCTAATCTTTCCAACATTTGGTCAATGAAAGGGAGGGAAAAATGATCTTTCCTAGTGGCTGCGTTCAACTTGCGGTAGTCTATGCATACTCTCACCTTGGTAGGCAATCGTGTTTGCACTAACTCATGCTTGTCGTTCTCTACCACAGTAAAGCTAGACTTCTTAGGGACCACATGTATTGGGCTAACCCATTCGCTATCGGAAATGGGATAAATGATCCCATTATCTAACAGTTTCACTATTTTGGCGTGTACAGCCTCCTGCATGAGTGGGTTTAGCCTACGCTGTGGATCCCTCTTTGGTCTAACCCCTTCCTCTAGATGGATACGATGCTGGACTATCGTAGGGCTCAGTCCCTTGATATCTGCCATAGTCCAACCAATGGCTTCCCTATGTCTCTTAAGGGTTGCCAGCAGGTCCTCCTCTTGCCTATTGGTCAAATTAGATGCAACTATGACCGGTAACGTCTCTTGTTCACCTAGGTAGGCGTACTTAAGATGTTTGGGCAAGGCTTTTAACTCCAAAGAAGGAGTTGGCTCGATGGGTAGAGGAGTTAAGCTAGAATCTCCCATCTCTATAGAACTCAGATTTGATTCCCATTCGATCTCATCAAGACTGATATCACTTGTTTCTAACTCTTCCTCTTCCTCTGACTCAAATATGATCTCATCATTATGCTCACTCGTCATGTTCTCAATGGAGTTAACCTCAAAGGGTTGGTCGGTCACATCGTAGGGATGCTTACCTAGGTTGAAAACATTGACTTCCTTGGTCATATCCCCAAAAGTCAGTCTCATGGAACCGTTTCTACAATTTATAATTGCATTAGCGGTTGCTAGGAACGGTCTTCCTAAGATAACGGGAGTTTGGGACCTAGGATTAGACACAGGTTGTGTCTCTAAGACAATGAAATCTACTGGGTAAATGAATTCTCCTACCCGTATGAGAACGTCATTGATTTCTCCCTTAGGAACTTTGATAGAGCGGTCAGCCAACTGAATAGTAACTTGGGTAGGGTTGAGTTCACCTAATCCAAGTTGTTGATACACGGAGAAAGGGAGCAAATTGATGCTGGCTCCTAAATCGAGGAGTGCTCGATTGATTTCAGCTCGACCTATGGTGCAAGAAATGGTGGGGCAACCTGGATCCTTATACTTGATAGGGATCTGGTTGGACAGTAGCTCACTAATGTTAGTGGCTAGAAAAACCTTCTTAGGCACATTAGTCTTTCTTTTCTTGGTGCACATGTCCTTAATGAATTTGGCATAACTAGGGACCTGTTGGATTGCATCAAGAAGTGGAATGTTGAGCCTAACTTGATTGAACACCTCTAATAATTTCTCCATATGTGCATTGTTGTTGCTTCTAAGCCTATTTGGAAATGGAGCTATAGGCTGGTGCATCTGACCTGCTGACTTTTCAGCTTCAGTTTCATTGGGGCTAGATGGAGCAGGAGTGGAGCTAGATGGAATGGAAGTGGAGCTAGGTGGAATGGATGGCTGAGATGGATCCGATGGCATGGATACTTGATTATCAACTTGTTTCCCCGATCTGAGTGTATGAACCATATGACACTGATTTGGGTCTTGAACCTCATTGGCTGGCCTAGAATTCCTAGGGTTTGGCAATGGTTGACTCGGTAGGGTACCCCTCTGTCTCTCTTGTTGGTTCAATTGGATCTCTATCCTAGTTAAAACTTGAGCCAGCGTGTCGTGGCTTTTGACTAGGGTATCCACCTTTCTTTCCAAATTTGAAAGTCTTGTCTCCATTTGTGAATTTTGAAAAGACGGTGGAGGATTTTGACTGGGGAAATTTTGTTGATAGGGCGGATTTTGGAAATTGTTGGAGAATTTGGGCCTATTTTGATCATTGTTGCTCGGGCCCCATGAAAAATTGGGATGATTTCTCCAACCAGGATTGTAGGTGGGCGAATAAGGATTGTTGGCGGGCCTTGTGAAGGCCGCACTCATATGTTCGGGCAAGCTTTGATGCGCGATGAAGACAGGACATTCCTCGAACACATGGTTCATATCTTGACAATAAGTACAGCCCGCCGAAGATGTTGGGCTGACTTGGTTCACAGAGACTGGTTCTTTAGTTTCAAGAGCCTCAAGTCTTCGCATAACAGCAGCTAACTTAGCATCGGTTGCTACGTTGGCCTCAATGGAATGGATACCTCCTTTAGAAGAAGTAGGGTCATTAGTCCTAGATTTTTCAGGAGTAGGGTCCCATTGGATGGATTTTTCAGCTAATTCCTCAAACAATGTCCATCCTTCATCTTCATTCTTTTGCAAAATCCTCCTTGACACATGGATTCTAACAGTGTTTTAGTAGAATAATCTAATCCATCATAGAGAACTTGGCAAAGTCGCCATTTCTCTATCCCATGGTGAGGACATTGGGCAAGGAGATCCTTAAAACGCTCGAAGTATTTTCAAAAAGGTTCATTGGCTGTTTGCTTATACTGGAGGATATTCTTCCTAATCAGTGCAGTCTTGTGAACGGGATAAAATTTCTTTAAGAAGGCCTTAATGAAATTATCCCAAGAAGATATTGAACCGGCCTCTAGACTGTAGAGCTATTTCTTTGCTAAATCCTTCAAAGCAAAGGGGATAAACCTAAGTTTGATAGCATCGTCTCCTAACTTAGGTATATTCATCATGAGACATACTTCTTCAAATTCCCTTATGAAGAAGTATGCATCCTCAGATTCAAGTCCATGAAATTTGGGAAGAGTGTTGATGTATTGTGGCTTGAGTTCAAATGGGTCAACACTTTCAATAGTGAGCTGGATGCAAGAAGGAAGAGAGGTTCTAATAGGATAGAACCTATCTTGGAGTGACTGTGGTTGTGCCATGTGTGAGTCGGGCTTGAGCTCGGGTGGTGAACTAGTTCTAGTTATCCTGGATGTAAGTGGGTCTCTCGACCAAGCGGTCATGCACAATCAGGAAACAAGTTCACCCAATCAATCAAAAAAAAAAAAAACAATCAAAAATCCTAATCTAGGGTAAGCCTTGACCTAGACGACTCCTAACTTTAGACTGTCCTTAGGAGGTCTACTGTCGACGTTAACCACAAGCTAATCGGCCAGGTAGGTGGCAAGACCGGTGGGAGGTTTTCCGTCAGAGACGTTCCTTAATTAAATAACCACCGTTCTTCGGGCTTTCGGCCCTCAATCCCCTGCCTAGACACCGATTTGACAAGAGTTAATTTCGAACAATTTTTCTCCTTCGGTCAATCTCCTATTGAGTCCGAGTTAACCTAGGGCCAACGTCTAGTCAAATTTTACTTAAGGTTAGGGTTGTGAGTGTGACGGATATGATTTGTGGGCCAAGGAAGGGTGATGAAATCCCTACCTTATCTTGCTTATGGGTTATGCCCTTAAGATGAATTAGTGTACGTGTAAAGCGGTAGAAAAGTAATCACTCAAGAAAGCAGTAAACAAACAAGAGTGTTTCCTAATCTAAATGCTATGCAAACGTACCTTGTCGCCAGCACTCTTCAACAGAATTAAAAAAAATGTAAATAGACACGTGCCCTAAATGCAAGAGTCTAAAATTTTTTTTTATTTTCAACAAATGGGTTAATGTTATTAATTAGCAGTTGCAGAGTGATCACAGAGAAATAATATCACAGCAGAGAAAATAGAATTTTGCACTGCAGAGCAACCTGCAGAAAAATATATCAGTAGTCCACTACAATTGCCGCGGATTCGCGGCTTTTGCCGCGTTTCTGCGGCAAAGTTGTAGGTCCAGGTGCTCTGCCTTCGAGGGCAGAGGCACTGGATAGCTATATGTGCTTTCTGCTGCTCTGTTTTTGTTTCCTGTTCTCTGTACCTGCAACAGAAAAGAAAGAATGATTAGAACGATAAAATCGTGCCGTTCCTTCCCGGCAACGGCGCCAAAATTTGATTGAGATTTTAGAGATTGAAATAGAGTTCAGAATTCTTAGTCTCAATGTGAATCCGCTGTAGCAAGGGCTCAAGCGGGTCGTGATCCTCAGGGAAGGATGCGATGCAAGCTTTTTGACTCGATTCCTCTGTATCTTCAAAAATAGGAGAGAATAGATTAGATCTTGATATGTATGATGTAAAAGATG
This sequence comes from Agave tequilana, assembly GCA_038442645.1. Classification (NCBI taxonomy): domain Eukaryota; kingdom Viridiplantae; phylum Streptophyta; class Magnoliopsida; order Asparagales; family Asparagaceae; genus Agave; species Agave tequilana. The sequence continues at coordinate 157,501 of JAVJIF010009622.1, forward strand.
TGGTTTTGCTGATTTTCTACCACAACCCTATTGCAAGTTAAAGAGCTTGATCTTCATCTTAAGATTGATATGATTCACCCTAGGTTATTACAAATAAATCAAGCAAGAAAAATCAATACACAATTCTAACTAAGTTACATTATTTAAAAACCAAACTATGGTTCATCCTAACATCTATGTACAGCCTAATAGAAGACTAATCTCAAATCTAAGCTGTCCTAGTTCTTAAGTTTGAAGTCATGAAAAGTTCTTTTAACATGCAACCTAGATTAAGAATTTTAAGTATTTATTTAATCTTCTAGAATTAGTTGCCTTTAAACCTAGGGTTTCTAGAGATGTTCATTAATCAGATCAAGTTTAATTGCACTAGGGTTGCTTCAAGAATCTCAGCAAACCACTAAGAGGATTAGTTCTTCATCATTATTTTTTTTTCAAATTATTTATATATATTTTTTATTTTTATTTAATAAGAAAGATTGCAAAATAAAGAAAAAGGAAATCCAGAAGAGATCGCAGATTGAAAATCAGAGAGATAACAAAAAGAATAAAGTAAAGTTGCAGAAATTAAAAGAGAACAAAAGAGTGACCTTTATTTCAGATGAACCTCTGGTTACACAATCGTCTCCTTCTCCACAACGTACATAGAATGAAAATTACAACTTGTGCAGAAATTTAGAAAAATAGCTAAAGAAAACCCTAATACGTCTCTGGATGCCCTGTACGTTGCACTGCAGGGGATATTTATAGTGCAGTAGGTGATAGAGTCCTGGATAAGATCACAGACGAAATCTGGTAGTCTGGATCATCCAAACTGCCGCGGAATCCTGGGATTTGCCGCGCGTTTGCGGCAATTTGGTGAAGTCTGGCCACGCGCTTTGGCGCGTGGCCTCTCCTGGTCCGTCCATGTGGGCTTTTGCTTCTGGAAGTGTGATCCTGGTTCTCCATCTTGGGATTTCAAGATAACTTAGTAATCAAGTTACCTTGATCTCAAATATCCCAAATCTTCTATCCACGAATTTTGGGCTTTATCCTCATCCTGCAAGTGTTTAGGGCTGGGTAGAAGTCTATCCTTCCCTCATCTTTGATATTTGCAACTTTAGCCCTTTGTGTATTTGCATTTGACTTCTTGTAATTGCGCTTTTTCACCTGGGCTTCAAACATGGGCTTGGATCTGGGCTTTGGGCTCTTTAAGCTTTATTTCACATTAAAATAATAATTCGAGGCCTGCACACATTAAATAACGAAATATTAATAAATGTGCATTATAATATGAATAAATGTGCAAATGTGATGGTATATATGATGATAATTATGCATTTTTCACTACCTATCACCAGCCTTCTCCCCTTTTCTTTCTCATAATCTATTCTCTCTTTAATGATCTCTCCCTCTCTCTCCCCGGTTCTCTCTCATCTCATTCTCTCTCAAAATCCCTCACTCTCTCCCCCTCTCCCTTTCTTTTCTGTTAGGATCGTTGGCGGCTAGGGCTACCACCTGCGGCCACCTGGTCGGCGACAGAGGAGGCCAACCAACCCCTTCCTCTCCCCTTTCTTTCTCTCTCCTTCACTTTCTCTCTCTAACTTTCTCTCTCTAGCTCTCTCTCCCTGTTTCTCTCTCACTCTAGCTATCTCTCTCTACTCCTCCTCCTCTCTCTAGCCCTTCTTTCTAGCTTTTCCTTTCTCTCTCTAGATTTCTTTCTCTAGCTCCTTTCTTTCTCTCCCTAGATTTCTTTCTCTCTCTAACACTCACTCCTCTCTCTTCTCTCTCTCCTCTCCTCTTTCTCTCCCTACAAAATTATATATATTTAATTATATTTTATGGCGTGTGTGCAAAGTTCCGGGGATTTGGAGCTTTTGGCTTTTTTGAAGATTTAGCGAGTGTCCCCGCCTTGATTTGGGTGTCCCCGCTTCGTTGGGTTAACATGTATTTTATTTTATATTTGAATGTATTTTATATTGGGCTGTCCTTGTATTGGTATATGACTGAATGCCCATGATTGTACATGTATATGCCTATGATGAGTGCTTGTACTAGAATAGTTTACTTCTTGCATATATATGCATGCCTGTGATGTACTCTTTACTGCAATATATCATGCGTGGCTGACCCTTCATGATCGTTAAACTCTGGGCCCTCTACTTGGCTTCTGAGCCCTCTGCTTGCCTCCAGGCCCTTTCAACTTTCGGGCTTTCTACTTGGCATTCGGGTCCTATCAGCCTCTGGGCTTCTCTACTCCACGATAGTATAGATATTATCACGCTTGTATATATGCTCATGTGGCACTAACATTTCGTGCATGTACTCTTGTATCGACTCTGGATTTCTACCCACTCCCAGGCTGGCTACCAAATGGTTCTAGGCTTGTACTCTTATGGGTTTGTGGTAGCTACCGAGAGTGCGCTTAGACCCCGATCGTACTTTGGCCTCCGGGTCTCACCCACTACCTCAAAAGAGAAGTGCGCTCAGACCGTCAGGTCTTTCAGTTCTGCCTGGTAGGCATGCTTAGCGCTCAGCGCTTTACCACTAGATTCGTCTAGGCGAGATGTTGCCAGATTTTCTACTCGCATTTTAAGTCGATTTGTCCGGGTAACCTCTCCAAGCGCTCCTGTGTTAAACATTATTTGCTCTCCGCACCTCCAACTTGCTCAGTCCGCTTGATTGTGCTCAGCTATTACTCTATCACTTGACATATACATGCTTGATAGGTTAACACTTGACATGCTATTACTTAATACCTAACACAAGTCTATATCACTTGTCAACTGATAGGTTATTTCCTGACACCTGACATGCTACACTTGACAAATGCTCCTTGTTTGATATGACTTGTCACCTGCCTAATATCACCCTCCTGTCATGCTATCGCTTGACACCTGGCATGATATACTTGACTCTTATAATTATCACGGTAACGGTAATGATGATCTGACATCTTGTTTACTTTGATATAATTAGTACAAACCGTACTCCTGATACACATGTATTCCTGATATTCCTGGCTTGTTCTTGCTCATTCCCAGAATCTGATAATTATCTAATAAATCATAAATTGGGACAACTTACATCAGGTCGGGGAAAACTCGTGGATATCAATATATGTTGTGTTTACAATGGTATTAAGTATGCTGTGCAACTAAAACTTTCGATCTAACCTGAGGCCTCCAGATGACCGAGGGGAGGGCTCGCTCCCTCCTTCCTAGTACCATCTTGAAAAGGCATCCTATAAGAGCCTCCTGTAGACCTGCGGCCGATTCCATACACCAGTAATGGAACACCCTGGACTGTAGTCCCGGGCATCTAGGGGCCTACTGTAAACATTGATCGTTGATACCCCCATTGGTTTTCAATAACAACCTTGCTTTACTCAGATATGGATATATGTGTGCTGGGATGCTAGTTCACATATCTAAACATCTGGGTAAGATGAGTAATAATAATAAAAGATCCCAACTATGTATCCGTTGTATGCTTTGCTAAGTATGCTTTCATCTGATTTTACGTTAGATTTCAGGTTTATGATCATTACTATATTATACCTGCTCACATCCTGTTTTATCACTTGTGTTCTATTCTACTAGTCTTATACTCTTATCTTATCATACCATACCATGAGTAGTTCCTGCTTGATATCACTTGCTATATGTCTACCTGCTTCTGTATGCTTGTGCTCATGACACAGTTTTCGATGCATGATTATGATTCGATTTTATCGATACACGTGTGCTTATCTTTACACGCCACTTGGCATTAGCATCATCACTTACTGCGGAGTTCTGACTCTCCTAGATCCTCATGTCCAGGTCTCAGAGCTTGAAGCTTGCGGATTCTCTCAGTTGCTGACCTGAGAGATGCAGCGGTAGCGTGGCTCTCTAGCAGACTATCCAGAGCCATATCCTTTCAGGCCCCCTGCGCGTCTCTCAAGTTTTTCTTCTGTAAACTCATGAGCCCCTTGTATTGTTCATATTTATATACCCCTTTGTATTCTCGCATTTGTGCCTACCGGTAATGTAATATCTTATAAATATTTGTTACATCTGATGATAACTTTGTAATTGTACTCATATGTTAGAATGTATAATGCACCACACGCTTCCATGCTCTAATTCTTGCCTGTACTAATGCTTAGCGTATATATGATTGGCAAAAAGTATGAACAAATATAAGTAAAGGAGTTGGGTCGATGTTACTGATTTTGCGATTCTTCCGTAGTAGAAAGTGGCTCTACTGGTCGTGTCCATAAGGAGGGAGAGCAATGAAAGCTTGATACAGCTTCTTTGTTCAAGAAAAGAGAAGGTTATTTATTTCAAATAAAGAATTTGAAAATGAAAACAAGTATTGTTTCAAGAATGTTTGAATTGGTTTGTTGGTTTGTAAAAGTGAATTTTCTTAATGGTAAAAATGCTTGGCTAACTTTCTACTAAGTGCTCCCACTAATTTCTAACTTCTTGAAAATGTAGCCTCATGATGGACCATAGGCAAGCATCCCTTTATGCATATGAACTATTCACGTTGAAAATCGAATGAAAGTTCTTCCTTTAAATTAGCTTAACACGACAAAAACTTGAACATTCCCTTATCAAGATCCAATTGAAGGCGAGAATAAGGGAAGAAATAAGTGCAATAATGGTATCGGCTAAGATTAATAGAAATATCTCTAACTTACGTATACCAGTAAAGTTTACAATCTATAGATTATCAAAAATCGTCAAGTATGAAATATAAGAAAGGGAATACATATAAGTAAGTTAGAGTTAGAACCCTCATCTTAAGATGTCATAGCTCTCATTTGCACAAGGGTTGTTTGATACTATTGACTCATTTACGTTATCAATCAAGTTGTTAGAGATTAGTGAGTTAGTAGTTAGTTAGCCATGTGATGAAAGAGTTAGTTAGACATGCTTAAGAAAAGAAACAACAAAAGAGAAGAGTAAAGAGAGGGAGTATTACACTAAAATAAATAAGTAAAAGCAAATGAAAAACATAGGTAAATGAAAAGAATAAAGAGAAGTATTACTTGTATTAGATTGCCACCTTCAAATACAACTTTTACACACTCTCTTTTCACTCTAATGGCTAAACTAAAATTAGAAGAAGAAGAAGAAAACAACAACAACTACAACTCCTAGAACAAGAAAACAACTCCAAAACTCTGGATCTCCTCTCTGTTGAAACCCAAGGGGGGTATTTATAGGCACCAGGGGAAAGGGGGCCAGGGGGACAACCCCTGGCCTAAAGCATGGGCGCGGGTCACGCCCGTATGGCCGCGTTTCCGTCGTCCTGCCAGTGCGGCGCATGCCTGGCTTCCTGCTGCGTGTTGTCCCTTCTGTCCTATCAGCTGGATCTTCTGGTTTGTTGATTTGATGCCCTGAGCTGACAAAATCTCCTCCCTAAGATCAATGGCTACTTGGTAGGCCTTTAATCACTCATTAAATAGTTATTTAGGGTCTTCTTCTTCATTTGCACACCATGGACCTAGGATCAAGCAAGTAAAGTTTTATTAGCAGAATTTTATACCAAATAAATATGCAGATATAATAAAAATTATGCAAAATTAGAGACTAATCCACCCCACACTTATCCTTTTGCTCGTCCCGAGCAAAACAAAAATAAAAAATTATTACACCACTTTCGCAGGTGACGCGATTGCACTGAGCATGTACAATATGCCATTAAACCTCTAGGTTTTCCTTAGAGGAGGAGTGTTGTCTCTTGAGGGTTTTCAGCAGATTGCAGCCACAAAACAATAATTGAAGAAAAATATTTAGTTGTTAGCAAACCTCTTTCAAGAAAAAGAACTTTCAATCATCTAAGTAAAAATAACCAAATGATGTAAGAATTTTCAACCCTCATATGTCCTCCTATACTTTAGCCTTCATAAAAGAAGAAATTATGATTTTTCTTTAAATTTAAAAAGGATCTTGTACTTCTAACTCATTTTATTATTTTGCTTTAGATAGATATGCATAATATGTAAGTGTGATGTGCTTGAGATTTCTCAACTCAACTTTGAATATCATTTATTTTTATTAATATTTATCTATTATTTTTGGTTTCATTAGGCTTTCTACTTTACTCATGTAACACATATCAAACCGATGGCTCTCAAACCAGATGGTTTTAGGGCACCAGGTAGAAAAATACCCCTCAGATCAAATATGCAAGTAGAGTAGGCCACTAAATCAAGATTTACTTATATATTATATTTATTCTTAATTTTTTTGGCGTGAGTAATCATGCTTCTTGAGGCACAATTATCCAGCTTTTTCTTTTTTTCTTTTTTTTTCAGAGTTGCGTCTCTAAATCCCAAGTATGTGTGTGTAGTTTTTGCATTCTACTAAGGTTAAATAAAAGATATGAGTATTTTTATTATTCCTTCCAACTCTTAGTCAGACCAATGTTTCATTTTTATTTAGGCTAAAATAAAGATTCCTTAATAAGGTTTTCTTAATTCTTTCAACCTTTTGGCATTTTTATAAAGAGTACAAAAATTCTTTTCTTCGTTAAGAAGATTTTTTTATTTAATACAAAGAAAATAAAGAATGTTTGCACCCGTCCACACCTATCTAATGCATTATCCTCAATACTTAGTCATGTAAATGCAAATGCAATAAATAGGGGGAAGAAAAAAGATC